>PVKP010007139.1:0-65842 GCA_004027715.1 Plecturocebus donacophilus
CTCAGATCACTCATTCTGGCAGAAGCCACGTTGTAATCAGCGCTATGAAATGGCTCGTGAGGTGAGAAACGGAAGGCTCCTTAGGTCGGGGAGTAAGCTTCAAGTGGATCTTCCATCTGCAGTCAGGTCTTCAGAGACCAGAACTTTACTGACAGTTTCACTGCCTCCTCATGAGAGACCCTGAGCCAGAACCACACCACAAAGCCGTTCCTGCTTTCCAGTCCTCGGAAGCTGTGTGACATAACAAATGTGTGTTTGTTTTAAGCTGGTAAATTTGCTGGCAATTTATGACACCGCAGGAGATAAGCAGTGCGGATTTTTGTAGCAAGGGTGGGTACTGATGCAGTAAACATCTAAAGGCTGGAATTGCTTTGGAATCCGTGAGTGGAAGCTGGAAAAGCTGTAAGGATTTTGAAGAGGGTGATAGTGAAATCTTCAAGTGTCCTGAACACACTCTTAGAATTGTGGACCTCAAGGAGCCTGCCAGTGAGGACAGCCATTTTCTCCTTAAGGGAAAAATGATGAAAATCTTACGGGAAATTCGATAAAAGGGGATTTTTAATGCAGTAGCAGAAAGGTTAGCATTGCCGCTGCCTACAGTAATGTGGGTGGTAGGAAATGCTCCTAAGGAACTGAGAGATCGAGTTGAGATTTCTTGTCTTTCCCCATCACCTTCTTGGCTCTATTTCCTTCTGTCTTGGTTTCTTTCTCAGAAAGCTCTTCCCTCATAGTGACAAGATGACCATTAGAACCTTCAGGCCCCCATTCTACCGGCTCTCTACTCCCAGTGGAATGAGAGTTTCTGTTTTCCAATATTTTTATCGAATGTCTCACGGCTGTCTTTTATTGGCTCAGCTTTGATCACATGTTCCTCACTCCAGATGCCACGTGGTTTCTTTTTGCTTGTTATAGAAAAACACAAGAGAAAAGAATTAACTATCCTAATGGAAGGATTTTTTCTTTACTTTCTCTTTTTGAGACAGAGTCTCTCTCTGTCTCCCAGGCTGGAGTGCAGTGGCATGATCTGGGCTCACTGCAACCTCCGCCTCCTGGGTTCAAGTGATTCTCCTGCCCCAGCCTCCCGAGTAGCTGGGATAATAGGCGCGCACCCCAACGCCCAGCTAATTTTTTGTATTTGTTAGTAGAGATGGGGTTTCACCATGTTAGCCAGAATGGTCTCAATCTCCTGACCTAGTGATCTACCCGCCTCAACCTCCCAAAGTGCTGGGATTACAGGTGGGCGGATCATGAGGTCAGGAGTTCAAGACCAGCCTGGCCAACATGGTGAAACCCCATCTCTACTAAAAATACAAAAATTAGCCAGGTGTGGTGGCAGGCACATTTAATCCCAGCTACTCAGGAGGCTGGGGCAGGAGAATCACTTGAACCCAGGAGGCGAAGGTTGCAGTGAGCCAAGATCACTCCACTACACTCTAGCCTGGGTGATAGAGTGAGACTCAGTTTCAAAAAAAAAAAGTTCCTAGACTCTCTAAATGGCAAATGATATTAAAATTTTGGGGACAGACACAGTGGCTCACACCTGTAATCGCAGGGAGGCCGAAGTGGGCAGATTGCTTGAGCTCAGGAGTTCAAGACCAGTCTGTTCAACATGGTGAAATCTTGTTTATACAAAAAAAAAAAAAAAATTATCGTGGTGTGGTGGCACGCACCTATACTCCTAGCTACTTGGGAGGCTGAGGTGGAGGATCGCTTGAACCCAGGAGGTGGAGGTTGCAGTGGGCCAATGTTGTGCCACTGCACTCCAGCCTGGGTGACAGAACATGTCTTGAAGAGAAAAAGAAGAATTTTTTAATGGCTTCTGAAGAGAACTCAAATCCAGGGTACTGCTAGGAAAACATGGTGCATAGATAAGGTCAAGGGTACATCTATAAATCCATGGCTAAAACTTCAGAAAGCTTGAAAGTAGAGCCTTACAGTACTTTTTAGTCAAACAAAAAGCCTCTTAAGATTGTAAGGGTGTGGTGAACAGATCCTCTTGATCAAAAAATAGGGCTTAACAGCGTTGTCTCAACTGGGCTCTGCTGGCTCACACCTTTAATCCTAGCGTTTTGGGAGGCCAAGGCGGGAGGATCACTTGAACCCAGGAGTTTGAGACCAGCCTGGGCTACATAGCAAGACCCTGTCTCTACACAAATTTAAAAATTAGCTGGTTCTAGTAGTGCCTATTTGTAATAGTCCTAGCTATTCAGGAAGCTGAGATGAGAGGATGGCTTGAACTCAGGAGGTTGAACCTGCAGTGAACTGTGATTGTGCCACTGTACTCCAGTCTGAGTGACAGAGTGAGGCCCCCTCCCAAAAGAAAAAAAAATCGTTGTCAATCAACAGAAACCCAAAGTAGAGAAAGGCTTATATCAAAGACACTTGCAAGTATGACTTTAATAACACGGACCCCCAATAAGATTCATAAGAAATCCACTACATATTTGAAATAATTATATGAGCAGAAACATCACCATCTTAGATTGAAAGAGGAAGAGACAGCACAAAATGAAAAGAGGTCTTTGGATTCTCAAATTCAACAAGAAACAAGCAGGGTGAGAAAACGACTCTATTGCAAACACACATTACCTGTCATTAAAAAGGAAAGATAACTCAGAAGAGGGAACCAAGAGCTAAGAGGATCGCTCCTGGGAAGAACTAGGACTGAGTTCTAATCAAGGAACTCACAATACTTCTCCAGATAAATTAAGAATTGCTATGAACCGCCATGGCTGGTCCACAGCAATGATGCCTTTATGGTCCCCATTTCCTCCCTTTTTGAACAGGAATGTCTATAGTGATTATCTTGTACCTGTGTCCCCATTGTACATTGAGAGTGTGTGTGTGTGTATGTGTGTTTGTAGGGGGCACAATACTTGCCTGTTTCACAGATCTCATAGATTTAATGATTCTGAAGAACTGACTGGGCGAAGTGGCTTATGCCTATAATCCCAGCACTTTGGGAGGCCAAGGTGGGCAAATCCCCTGGTCAAAAGATCGAGACCATCGTGGCCAACATGGTGAAACTTCATCTCTACTAAAAATACAAAATTAGCTGGGCATGGTGGCACATGTCTGTAATCCCAGTACTTGGGAGGCTGAGGCAGGAGCATCGCTTGAACCCGGGAGGCGAAGCTTGCGGTGAGCTGAGATCGTGCCATTGCACTCCAGCCTGGGTGACAAGAGCAAAACTCTGTCTCAAAAAAAAAAAAAGCAGACAGAAATAGGGCTGAGTGTGGTTGGTGACTCATGCCTGTAATCCCAGCACTTTGGGAGACTGAGGCTGGCAGGTCACCTGAGGTCAGGAGTTGGAGATCAGCCTGGTCAACATGGTGAAACCTCGTCTCTGCAAAAAATACAAAAATTACCTGGGCGTGGTGGTGCGTGCCTGAAATCCCAGCTACTTGGGAGCCCGAGGCAGGAGAATGTTTGAACCTGGGAGGTGGAGGTTGCCCTGAGCTGAGATTGCACCACTGCACTCCAACCTGGGCAACAAAGTGAGACTCCGTCTCAAAAAAAAGACAGAAGTATCTTTCTCTCTATATATATATAGAGAGAGAGACAGATATAGATGTAGCTCTCTCTACACAGAGAGAGAGCGAGAGGGAGAAAGAGAAAGATGGAAAGAAAGAAAGAAAAAGGAAATTAGCATAGCCTAGGGACATGGAGGTAGGGGTGGGGATTGTGGGCAGGAACATGTAAAAACTTGTGGAGACCTCAGAAATGTTCTATTTCTTATTTATTGGGATGGTTACACATTTGTCACACTCATTGAACTGTACACTTAAAATTGGTATATTCATTGAATGTCTATTTTACCTTAATAAGATTGATTTTAAGAAAAGAGGGCAAGTGGAATCAGTAGGCTAAAAAGTATGATGGCAAAGGCAAGAAGATAGATGGGACAGTGTCCTAAGAATGTATTTGGGTCAAGGATTTCATGCGTTTTTTAAGATAAAAGAGCTTTGTATAAGCTTGACGGGAGACTATAAGGACTAGAGATGTAAACCAGAAAGCTTAAACTGTAAAGTAAAATTCTGGAGGGGACTGAAATAAATGATGTTAAGCAGGGAGTTTATTTAGATCATGAAATACTTCCTGGGGAAGATAGGTTAAAGAGATTTTAGGCACTCAGTTCTAGTGTCCTCAGTAACGTAGGTTGTTTACATGCCCAAAGTTCAAGGCTTTGAGTGGGAACTTGGGTTTAGATAGATTAGAAGTTTCATGTAGTTATTGTGTGAGTTGTCGCTGGAAGTCAGTTACGATTGAATTATCTGCGAAAGTGTTTAGTATCATTCTGTAAGCAAAAGGGAGCTATTGAAGTCTTTTAAGCAGAGAAGTGAAAAGTCAGGGCTGTACTTTTAGGAAAATCATTCTGTTACAGAGAGGACTATAGACTAGTTAGGAGTTATTAGAAGCAGGGAAACCAGTTAGAAGAATATTTCAATCCTTCGGTCAAAAGTTGGTGAATGAGCCCAAGAGAAGTAGGAATGGGAAACTTGACCTTGATCTGTAAAAGAGATGGTTGCAGAATGAAAAGCCAGCATGTTGGAAATGACTGCATGGAATTGAGGGAGCGGGAAAGCAGAAAATAAGGGAGATGAGGGAGAGAAGGATATCTTACTTTCAGAGCCAAGTTTGTGGTCTAGCAGGCGATTCAGGTGAAGAGGTGCTTGTAGTGAGTGGGAATACAGAGTGAAACCTAGTAGGAGTAATCTGATGAAGCTGCGAATGAGATTTAGGAAGCATACATTTTTCTTTTTTTGGTGGGAGGATGGAGTTTTGTTCTTGTTGCTTGGGCCGGAGTGCAATGGTGTGATCTCGGCTTACTGCAACCTCCGCCTCACAAGTACAAGCCATTCTCCTGTAGGAGAATTATAGGTCGGATTATAGGCATGCGCCACCACATCTGGCTAATTTTTTTGTATTTAGTAGAGATAGGCTTTCACCATGTTAATCAGTCTGGTCGTGAACTCCTGACCTCAGGTGATCCACCCGCCTCGGCCTCCCAAAGTGCCAGGATTACAGGCGTGAGCTACCGCACCCGGCCTTATTTTCCTTTCTTAACTAAGGAATCACCTCTTGGTTTGGACTAAGAGTCCCTTTTGAAACAAATGATACTGTGGGTGTATCAAGCTGCTATTACAAAATACCACAGATCTGGTGGGTTAAACAACAGACATTTATTTCTCATTCTGGAGGCTGAGAAGTCTAAGGTCAAGGTGCTGGCAGATTCACTCCTTGGTGAAGGCCTGCTTCCTTGCTTGCAGATGACCACCCTTTCCTTGTTTTCTTATGTAGCAGAGAGAGGAGACTTCGGTGCTCCCTTTTTGTTTTTGAGATGGAGTCTCGCTGTGTCGCCCAGGCTGGAGTGCAGTGGTGCAATCTCAGCTCACTGCATCCTCTGCCTCCCAGGTTCAAGAGATTCTCCTGCCTCAGTCTCCCGAGTAGCTGGGATTGCAGGTGCATAACACCAAGCCTGGCTAATGTTTGTATTTTTAGTAGAGATGGGGCTTCACCATGTTGGCCAGGCTGGTGTCGAACTACTGACCTCAAGTGATCTGCCCGCCTCAACCTCCCAAATTTCTGGGATTACAGGCGTGAACCACCGTGCCCAGCCTGGTGTTTCTTCCTCTTCTTATAAGGGCATCAATCCCATCATGGGAGCGCCACCTTCATGACCTCATCTAAACCTAATTATTTCCCAAAGCCCTACCTCCTCATATCATCACACTGGGGGTTAGAGGGTTAGGGCTTCAACATACGAGTTTTGGAGAGGACACACACATTTATTCCATTCACAGTGGGTAAATGGTAAATGGTGCTTCAGAATCAGTAATACCTACTCTGTTCTTTCTGGAAGGTGAGTTGAATGGGTTCAGGCAGTGTTTCTCAAAAATGTGTCCTTAATGGGATATAATATATTAACCTGTTTTCCAAGGGCAGTTGGTGTTATGGTCAAATAAGTCTGAGAAATACAGGATTAAGCAAAGCCAAACAGTTGGGGCTTTTTAAATGCAGCACTTCTCAAAGCCTTAATATGTAATGCTACTATGCACAGTGAATCTTCAAGAGGAGAGAAATATAAAATATAGTATTTATTATATTCATTTAAACAGACAATGCTTTTTCTAAGGAATTAATACCCCAAGAGAAGCCCTTTAAGAAAAACTGATTTAAGCTGTGCCAAAACTGCAGTTACGTCTAACAGTTGTACACGAATAAGTACCTCTTTCATTTAATATTGAAAATTCCATATAGTTTTGGAAAAAAAGTTCTATTACTAATGAAGAAAAATGTTTACGAAGTTCTGCCTGAGAAAAGCTGAGCTTAGGCCTCACATGAGTTGTTGGAGTCCATTTCCATTAATTTGTGTTTAGGGCTCAAAAACATGGTGTTTCTCTAACTCCAGCTTCAGAAACGTACCATTATAAATAATTGGGGATAATTACGAGAGCAGCTGAATAAACTGGAAAAGGCTGGGCACAACGAGAAAAGCCATAGGAGGAAATGTGCAGTACCTGAGCTAGCCCATAAATCTCTGGAGGCAGAAAAACAGCCCCATCTTCTCCAAGCTGGAACCCGCATTTAAAGTCAATACCTCATGAAACCTAACCAAATCAAAATGACGTTACCCTGAAAAGTGACTCTGGTTTTCTTTTCTTTTCTTTCTTTGAGACAGAGTCTCACTTTGTTGCCAGGCACCAGGCTGGAGTGCAGTGACGTGATCTTGGCCCACTGCAACCTCTGCCTCCCGGGTTCAAGCAATTCTCCTGCCTCAGCCTCCCGGGTAGCTGGGACTACAGGTGCACACCACCAAGCCCACCTAATTTTTTTGTGTGTTTTTAGTAGAGACGGGGTTTCACCATGTTGGCCAGGATGGTCTCGATCTCTTGACCTCATGATCCGCCTGCCTTCGCCTCCCAAAGTGCTGGGATTATAGGTGTGAGCCACCGCACCCGGCCGACTCTGGTTTTCTTTTGCAGTTATTGAGAGAGAATCTCTGGACTCTTTCATGCCCCGAAAATTAAATCCCCTGACTCCAGACTAAGAAATATGGCAATAACTTTGTTTAGGACAGGGTGGTCCTTTAATCCTGAGGCATTTGTGATTCCTTCCTTCCTATCAACCCAGCACCCCTCACCCTACTACCACTGAAAACCTAATGACTTTAGAAGCTTAATTTGGTCCCATGAGCAGCCTTCAAGCAAACCTTTTGCTGGGAAGGTCATTATGGAGAAAAGCAAGGGTTTCAGAAATGAAATCAATTGTTCTATCAATGAGCAGTACATCTGGCATTTATTAATTAAAGGCTGGGGAGCCTCTGGGGGCAGGAGACTGGGTGGCTGACTCACCTATGAAGTCAGTACATGATCATATGCACTTTTTGTTGAAAATTCTCTATTACAATTTTGGCAAGGTACATGTTTCCCGCCTTTGTCAAATATTAATTTTTCTGCATAATCAGATCTACTCCTAGACTGCCCTTTATTTCATTGTCTCTAAGAGGGGAAGTGGAGGAGGGAGTTAAAGTGGGCAGAGCAACTTGCACTGTGCCAGGCAAAGTGCTCAGGGTTATACACAGGTTGCTTCAGGTGTTTGTTACCACGTGGCTATTGGGTGGGAGGATCCCTTTACAGACAAAGAATTTGGGCATCCGTGATCCAAACTTAGCTCTGACCGCTTCTAAACTCCTTCTGTTTCATACAAGAAGAACTTAAATTAGAGAAGTTAGGCACTCTAATGCCCTGACAACAGGGATATAAATCATAAATCAGCGCAACTGCTTTGGAAGACTGCTTGCAATGAATATGCATCAAGGTCCCTAAAATGTTAATAGTATCTGCCCTGGTAATAATCATAATGATAAATGCCATTTACTGCACATTTACCTGCAGTTCAGCATGTAACACTAAGCCATTTCTCTGTTTAGTTTGTGCCTGTAGAATTCCTAAAATGTACTCTCAACAAAGAAATTGGTTGCTTAAAAACTGTTTACTGAATGCCTACTCTGTAGATAGGCTGAAGAGATAGGTTCGAAGTTCCAAGGACAGAGAGGAGGAGAAGGCGAGAGAACCCAAAAGAGGGAAATTGTATTCAAGTACTATTCTAACTTGGATTTGGCAACTTTCCCTTAGTTTTCCTCTCTTGAATGATAAGCAGTGCCAATCAGTAGCTATGTGACTTGGAGCAAATCATTTAATCTGTGCAAAAGAGATTACTTGTTACTTGTAAAAGGCGGATAATAGTGCTAGCCTGGGGTTGTTGTGACGAATAAATAGATAATGCAAGTGAAGAGGTATGGTGCAGGAATTTTGGCTTTAGGAACATATTGAGCTTTGGAAGGAATTCCTAGATAGAGGCTTGTATCAGAAGCAAACAACCTCACCTTTGCTGTTTAGTACACACCAGCCACTAGCCACACATGGCTTTTGAGCACTTGAAATGTGGCTAGACTGAATTGAAATGTGCTGAAAGTGTAAAATACACACTGGATTATTTTGAAGACTTAGCACAATAGAATGTAAAAATACCTCATTAATAAATTTCACCTGTTTCGTTTTTACTTTATTTATTTATTTTGAGACGGAGCCTCTCTCTGTCACCCAGGCTGGAGTGCAGTGGCGCGATCTTGGCTCACTGAAACCTCTGCCTTCCAGGTTCAAGCAATTCTTCTGCCTCAGCTTCCCAAGTAACTGGGATTTCAGGTGCCTGCCACCAAACCTGGCTAATTTTTGTATTTTTAGTAGAGACGGGGTTTCCTATGTTGACCAAGCTGGTCTTGAACTCCTGACCTCGTGATCCACCCACCTCGGCCTCTCAAAGTGTTGGGATTACAGGCGTGAGCCACTGACTGCGCCCAGCCTTCTTTTTTACTTTTTAAATGTGACTACTGGAAAATTCTAGAGCATACATGTAGCTCATATATATTGGATAACGTTGGGCTTGACATTGAGGAGGCAAAGTTCTCTCTGCTCCCAAGAAATAAAATTCAGCTCTAGACTGCAAAGCCTTCTGCCTGGAGCCAGATTTCTCCTAAGAGATTCCCCTCTTCCTGTCCATCCTCATCCTCAACTTAAATCCAGCCTCAACATTTGGTGTAAGGTGATCTTTCTATTTCAGGATGAAAATCTGCTCTCATTACTGTTCTATTGCTTCACACTTTTTGTTCCCTTTTTGCCTTTCAGAATAAGGGCCACACTCCTTACCATGGCCAGTACCAGGCCATTCATGACCTGGCTTCCACTCCCCGCCCTCAGCTTCACCTCCCGCCCCATTTCTTATGTGTGTTGTATTTCTAATACCTCTGTGTCTTTGAATTTGCTCTTCCCTTTTCTGGAAAGGTCATTCTGCTGTCTGTGCACACACACCCTGTTCTCCTGCACCACCCCACCGTTCTTTATCTGCCGCTTGTGTTCCAAGACCCAGCTTATTTGGCTCATCTTTCCTAAACTTTCGTCCTTTAGCTAGAAGAAATACTCTCTGGGCGCAGTGGCTCACGCCTGTAATCCCAGCACTTTGGGAGGCCCAGGTGGGCGGATCACGAGTTCAGGAGATTGAGCCCATCCTGGCCAATATGGTGAAACCTCGTCTCTACTAAAATACACACACAAAAAATTAGCTAGGCATGGTGGCGTGTGCCTGTAGTCCCAGCTACTCAGGAGGCTGAGGCAGGAGAATCGCTTGAACCCGGGAGGCGGAGGATGCTATGAGCCGAGATCAGGCCACTGCACTCCAGCCTGGCAACAGAGCAAGACTCCATCTCAAAAAGAAAAAAAGAAAGAAATACTGTTTGTTCCCCCTAACACTCTGCGTTTGCCTCTTTAAAGGCACCCACACATTTGATTTCTTCCCGGTCTGCCTGCCTGTTTCCTTCAACTGACCGCGAGTTTCTTAAAAACAGTAACCTCTTCTTCACCTATAACCGCAGGACCATGACTAATGCCTGGCACACAGTAAACTCTCAACAGAAATTTGTCAAGGAATTGACCAGGGATCATCACTCATGGGAGGTGTGGCAATTAGAACTCTTCTGGATGCAAGTGGCAGAAGCCTCCACTTGGCCAGGCTTTACTGGCCTACAGGGTTGAAAAGTCTACATCGCTGGATTCAGCAGTTAAACTAATGTCACTAAGACACTGTTTTTCTTCATTTCTGTTTACTTTCCACTGTTCCAGTTCCATTCTAAAGGTTCTTTCCTTATGGTGACAAGATGGCTTACAGGCATATCCTTCCAGATTCTATTTAAGGGAGATAAGTATTCCAGTCAAGCAAGACCCTTGTTCCAGCAGAGGGTAGAATTTACTTTTGTCACCCCTGATTGACCTATTTGGGATCATGTGTCCAACTCCAAAGTTGTCACTGTTGCCCGTGGATAGGACACATCAGGAGAGTCTGGTCTGGATTCCACGCCGAGGCCATGGAGTTGGGGCTGTGGTAGAGCTGGCTGGCAGGGAGCAAGCAGGGAGCTGAGGGTGGACGCTCTGAAAGCCTGATCAGGGCACGCCTTCTATCACAAAAGCAACACAATGTCCACTGCTGTGAAGGAACACTGGGACACGTTTGTTCCAGTGCTTCTGTTATCAAAGTGGACATTTAGACAGTGTGAGTTTCAAGAGAAATTTATGCTCCTTTAACTGTGTTAATTTTGTTTTCTCTTTGCTTTGGCGTTGCCAGGAAATCTCTGTGAAATGGGATTTATTCTTGTTATATTTTTAGGTGTTATATAGAACGTGTGTAAATCAGATGGGAAGATGTGAGTCAATGGAGAGATAGTTCAGAGATACAAAACCCTACCAGTGCTTAATAACGCATTTTTTCTGGCTTGTAAACTTCCCAAGACCATGAGAAAATGATTAAACCTGCAACCTCTTTCCATGAAATGGGGCACACCATGTAGAACTATTTGATACACCTTGGAATAACAAGTCGTTAGTATCAGGGACACTCAGTTTGAAGCCTCCTTACAGAAGCTCCTTCTGTACAAATTTACTAATGTGAAACATTTATGGAGTCCATACTGCAAGCAGATATTATTAGAGGGGCAGGAGAGAGGGGAAAACACAACAGACTTCAGGGAGCTTACATTGTAGTGGGAAGAGCCAATAAACACCCAAGATAAGTAAGGTTCTTTCTGATGAGATAAGTGCTATGAAACAAACTGACTGATATGCAAGCGAGGGACTAGATGAGAGTGAGTTACTTTAGGGAGGGTGGCCAAGGAAGGTTTCTCCAAGGAGGATCATTGGAACGGAGGCCTGAATGATGAAACAACATCAGCCATGCAGCTAACAATTTAGGAATCCCCAAAGAGGACAGCCATTTGGGGAATTTAAGGTTGACCCTTGCCTCCAAAGTTGGGTTTCAGGCTGGGCATGGTGGCTCATGCCTGTCATCCCAGCACTTTGGGAGGCCAAGGTGGGCAGATCGCCTGAGGTGGGGAGTTCAAGACCAGCATAGCCAATATGGTGAAACCCTGTGTCCACTAAAAATACAAAAACTAGCTGGGTGTGGTGGTGCGAGCCTGTAATTCCAGCTACTTGGGGGGCTGAGGCAGGAGAATCACTTGAACCTTGGAGGCAGAGGTTGCAGTGAGCCGAGA
This sequence comes from Plecturocebus donacophilus, assembly GCA_004027715.1. Taxonomy (NCBI): domain Eukaryota; kingdom Metazoa; phylum Chordata; class Mammalia; order Primates; family Pitheciidae; genus Plecturocebus; species Plecturocebus donacophilus. Next base: position 11,603 of record PVKP010007139.1, read on the forward strand.
TCACACCACTGCCCTCCAGCCTGGGCGGTAGAGTGAGACTCTCAAAAAAAAAAAAAAAGTCACATTTCAGACCAGTTACCGAATCAGAATCCACATTTAACAAACACTCTCAGGTGATTTGTAAGCACCGTAAATTCGAGAAGTGCTAGACTCTTAACTGTTCCTGAAGCCCATTGGAAAGGTGCAAATCCCGCGGAGGCGGGGAGGGGGCAGTGGTGTCAGTGTGCCTAGAAAGATGACATGGTAACATTTACTGCTGCCTCTGAAACGGACCAGCCAGTTTCCAGGGGAAGGTCATTGGATTATCAAATGTTAGGGTCCAAGTGAGTTTCTTGGTTAGTACTCTTGCGTCACGGGAGACAGGTTCTTTGAGAAGTGACTGGCTCATGGCAGGCTGCTTTGAGGCAGTCAGTCAGGTTTAGGGTCTAGGTGTCTTCTCTCTCTCTGTGCAGCATTTTATTTTTTAAAGATAAGGTCTGACTCTGTCAGGCTGGAGTATAGGGGCACAATTCGGCTCACTTGCAACCTCTGCTTCCAGAGCTCAAGCGATCCTTCCACCTCAGTGTCCCAAGTAGCTGGGATTTGGGCTACCACCCTTGGCTAATTTTTGTATTTTTTAGTACAGATAGGGTTTCATCTGTTGCCCAGGCTGGTCTCGAACTCCTGGGCTGGAGTGCTCAGCCCTCAGCCTCCCAAAGTGCTGGGATTACAGGTGTGAGCCACCATGCCCAGCCTTGTGCCAGCTTTTAAATATCAACAAGGACGGATTAGAGAACAGTGGAAGAGGGTGAGCAGCATGATAAGGTGATACAGAAATAATTTCACATGAAGAACTGGGCATGCTTGGCCTTTTATTTTTCTTTTAAAAGACATTCTGTGAGGGTTAAGAAAATAGGTCCAGGGTCCAGGCGCGGTGGCTAACCCCTGTAATCCCAGCCCATTGGGAGGCCGAGGCAGGCGGATCACCTGAGGTCAGGAGTTCGAGACCAGCATGGCCAACATGGTGAGACCTCGTCTCTACAAAAAATACAAAAAAATTAATGCAGCGTGGTGGTGTGCACCTGTAATCCTAGCTATTTGGGTGGGTGAGGCAGGAGAATTGCTTGAATCTGGGAGGCAGTGAGCCGAGATCACTCCATTGCGTTCCAGACTGGGCAACAAGAGCAAAACTCTGCCGAAAAAAAAAAAAAAAAAAAAAGGGTGAGCACCAGAGCGCAACATTAGGAGCATTTCTGAGATTTGGAGCTATTCAACAATGGAAGTTTTGTTACACACATCAGGTATTCACAATACCCTTTCTCAGGAATTTGGTCACTGCTGTGAGCCTGCCTGCATCAGTGTTTCCCAAATGGCAGTCCTTGGCATTTTTTCTTTTGGGTGGGGGGTATATCCCGTACCAGATTTTCAAGAGCTGACATTAAAAATACATGTTTAAAACGTGTAAAGTTACTAGCTGTGGAAAAGAAAAAAAAAGCGTGTAAAGTGCACTAGATGTATTTTTCATTCATTATATACTTTTGTCATCCACCACACAGGTCAAAATACAGATCCAGCACCCCAGGGGGTTCTCTCCTCCTCCTCCTTGAAGTGTACTTCAAGAAAGGTTTTTACTTAACACTTTTTTGAAGTACACTTTTTTTTTTTTTTGCCACTTTTTATTTGACATTAATGAAACAATGGTTTGACGTGATAGGCATTCCCCTCCTAATGAGCACGACAACACTTAACTATTTGAAAAAAGTTTCTTCGTGTACCCACTAATATATTCTTCTCGGCCACAGTTGGTACACGGACCACATTTTATTTCTCAAAGCAACCAGATGATTTCTGAGGTCCTTTGCAGCTCGAACACAGAATCACTGTGGGGATCGCGTAGCCACAAGTTCACGGAGTGCACCGTCACAACCGTGATTCCGCCGTAGGACCGTGCACGCGTGCAACACTTTAATACCCAGTGACTCTGCTAGGCTGTGCACACGGAAGACTCAACCCCACTTCCTGATTTGAAGTGGGGGAAACAGAGGAGTAAATCATTTCAGGATGTGTGGTTAAGTGCTACAGCTCAGGTAACCACCGGCACACGGAGGAAGGGCGCTTTCTGGAGACAGGGCGGAGAGGGGACCGTGGGTGGGCATTTCCCAGGGCAGCCCCAGCCAGCCACCCAACTTTGATCACTTTGCCGCCAGCAACAGCGGCGGTCAACCTCAGCCTCCCTTAGCAACCTGCGTGCCCCGCCCAGGAGCCTTACTATTGGTCTCTTGGAGCGGGATGGGCAGGTCTGCCGTGCAATCCCAGCTCACAGCCTTTGGCTCCGCGTGTATTCACTGGAGGACTCTCGGGCTTTACCGCCCTCCCGCGTGCCCCGCCCACCCCCGGGCAGCCTGCGGCGCATGCGCGGACGGACTGGGTCTGTGTGCTGGGGAGCGCGGAGCCGCAGCAGTCGCGGAGAAGTGCTTGGGCTCCGCCGAGACCGTCGTGTCCACTGCTCGCCTCGGTCGCCACCGCTTTAGCCGCCGCCACCGGTGGAGCGGCCGCCTCTTGTCTGTCTTCGTGGCGAAGGTGAGGAGCCGTCCCGGCTCGGCCCGCGGGGGAGCCCCGGGAGCCGCACGGTGAGAGCGCAACTTAGTTGGCGGAGTTGGGGGAAGTTTTGATTTGAGGAGGGGTCCGGGTGCGGAGCGCGGCCCCTCCCCTGCGGCCGCTCGGTGGGGCGGGCCTCGGAGGCGGGGCGGGGGCTGCGCGGGGCTTTGGGGACGGGCGGGACGGACGGGTTGCCTGGCGGCGCCGGGACCTCTGCTCTGCGGACCCCTCCTCCCTTCGCGTCACCCTTCTCCCTCATTGTCTGTTCGGGGCTCGGCGCGCCTCCCACCCTGCAGCGCCACTTGGGTCAGTCGCTGCTCTCCGGGTCGGAGACGCGCCCGGCCGCCGAGGCCCCCTCAGGCGCCCCGCCCCCAGTGAGGCCCCGAACCCCTGCCCCGGGTCCCCAGGCCGGCGCCGCGAGGGCGGGCTCACTTCTCCCCTGGGGCTGGCGGCCGCGGTGTGGAGTCCACGCCGCGAACAAGTGCTGCGGGCGCGAGGGAGCGGTTCCCGCGGGCCGACCCGGGCGGTAAACACGTCGGGCCGCGCCTGCCTGCCCGGGCCTTCTGCGCCTTCTCGGGGGCGCGGCCGGGCTGAAAGCGCGCTGGTCGGAGGCGAGCGGCCCGGGAGACCTGTGCGGTCCCCACGCGCTCTGGGACCCGTGCAGACAGAACAAGACTTTTTTTTTTGTAAATATGGCTCACTGCCATTTTTTTTTTTTTTTGCAAAGCCAACCAGTACGTGAAGGTGAAAAAAGGAAAAACCCTCAAACTTTCCCTTTTTTTTTTTTTTTCAGTCAAGAAGTGGGGTAGATAAGTTTGTTTTGTTTTGTAAGTAGTTCTTATAGCCGAGTGATACCGTCACGTTTAATTTTCTAGGTCCTACTGTGAACTCAGGAATTCGCAGTGAAAGTTGGATTGAGCGTTATTTTGGTGTTCATTCTTTGCTCTGACACTCCTTAATGAAGTTATTTGGAGAGTTTATTGCTTCAGTACAGTAAAAGCCAGTGTGCCTTTTTTTTGTTACTACTCGCCCGCCGCCCCACAATTGTTTTATTTTTCGAAGAAGCAGTTTATTCAGTTTTTCTAAACCGTTCGGTTGCCCAGATGAGGACAAAGGGTGCAGTTCTTAAAAGGTCATTATTGGCAAGTTTGTGAAGGAGCTGACATCAGTTGAGATAAATCAGTGTTCCTATTCTTGTATTCCATCGTGGACTCTTGGGGATTTGCAGGCTGCATTAAGTACAAGTCTTGTCAAGTTTTGGGTGCTCTTATTCTACTGAATTTGGTTCTTGTGGCTTATGAGATGAACATAATTCTGTTTGAGTTTCCCAGATGGAACTAGCTAAATGTCTGTCATTCATAGCGGAAGAAAATGTCCAGAGTGTCATTTATTGTTAACTTCAGTTGTGTTCCTTTACCACCTCCTAAATGAAAAAGAAAAATTTGAGAAATACTGTGTGTGTCAGTTTGCTTTGAGTGATTTCCCATGTTAAGTGAGTCATGTGGAGAAGCGTTCCTGGGCTTTTCTGGTGAGCCTTGTGTTATAAAACTAATTTTCTTCACCTGGTGAAGCTAAAGACAAATTTTCTTCAGGCACAGGCATTGCTTTTAAAACTAGAGAATCACTTTTAGGATTCAGAATACTCGATGGCTTCCCTTCCTGGTTGTGTGGTTGTGTGTGTGTGATTGTGTAGGAGGACGTTGACAGGTTGGAAGGGATTGTCAGGGAGGGAGACATAATGTAAACAAGTACTACTTACAACATAACATCACGAGTACACTAGTTGCTTTCCTTCTCTGGGCTGTGATGGCGTGTTATACTGTAGATAACAATTGTTTTAGGATTTCTCACACTTCATCTGCCTTGACTAAATGGTAACTGCACACATACTATAAATGGACTCCTCCTCTAGTTCTTTAACTCCTTGAAGTCTGTGATAGACCTTATTTAGCTTTGTACCCTCTTTGCCAGTAAAAAGTCTTAACGTAGTGCAGGCACAATATGTATTTGAGTTGGGTAAATTATTTTTACTGCCTAGTGGTAGCTGGCGTACATAGGAGAGAGCCACTAACTCTGGGGACTTGTCCAAAATGACAATTAACTTGGGGTTCTGTGATGAAATTTATTTTGAAAGGATTTCTAACCTTTTTAAAAATCTGTTGGTTATTTTTTTGAAAAGAAGTGGAGCTTAACTAGTGCTTTAAGGATTTCAACAAGAGATTCCAGTTTAGAAATCCCACCCCCACCTTGGGTGAAATTACTATTTTTTTTTTAGAGCCAGAGTATCACTATGTTTCCCAGTTGTCTCTAACTCCTGGACCCAAGCCATCCTCCCACCTCAGCCTCCCACAGTGTTGGAATTACAGGCGTGAGCCACCCCACCCAGCTGGTGAAATGATTAAAATTGTTGGACAAATCTAGTCACAACTCTCCCTCCCTTGGGAAATTGGAAAAAAAAAAAAGGAGAAATTTTAGAAAAAAGTACACGCTTTGGAGCTAGGTAGAGTTCACATGTGTGCATTTCCATTGACCAGTTGCATAGTCGCTCAGAGTGTCAGTTTCCTGCTCCCTAAGGATTAGTGACATGCTTTGCAGTGTTCTCAGGAATAAATGAAACTATGTGAGGTACTTACTACATACAGTACCTAACATGAAGTAGGTAGCTATTTCCTCGTAGCTGTATAATGATAATAATTTTGATATGTTTTTACATGACTTAAGCATTCTTAAAAGTCTGCTGCTTCTAAGTATAGAGGTTTAGTGATTTCTTTCATAAATAAGGGGCTCTGAGACTTGTGAGTCTTATCCAAATGGATTTCTCAAGGGTGCCAGATGAACTGAAGGATAATGGAAACAGTGAGTTTATCTTCTCAGTCACCTGTTAGTCTTCCTTTGAGAGTGGGACTTGCAGAGTGGCTTGGTAGGGTAGAGCTCTTTGTGACTGTGGTGTTTAGGAAACGGTGAGAGATGGATTGTTTTCAGTACATCAGTCATAAGAGGATATGAGTTAGTTCCAGCTTTCTTTCCTTTTTTCACCTTAGTCTTGAAAAGTAATAAGTATGGATTGTGTCTGTATTTCTCTGACTTGTTTAAGGTAGAACTGGACTGGGTGTTAACAGTGTTAGTTCAGTACTGAGACATGAGCAAGTCACTCCCTTTCCTTTCAGGATAACACTTTAAAGGTGGCACCGTTTACAGAAAAAAGCAGTGATTTAAATCAGTTATACTAGCAGAGTTTAGAATACTTACAGTACCAGATGGAGTAGATACATTCTAGAAATATTTACCTGTTAAGGACATTTCTGTATATTTTATTCCATCTTTCCATTAGTTTTCATATGAAGAGATTATAATAAACCTTTAAAGATTATATTTGATCACACAGATTGAGGGTAAAAACATTAAAAATTATATTTGAACAAACTTACAGATTGAGGGTAAACCTTTAAATATTATATTTGATCACACTTTGAGATTGAGGATAAAAACGTTCCTGACAAAGCTAGATGAAGAAACTTGGACTCTTGATGTTCCCTTCATTTGAAGTTAACATCTAGCACTTGAATAGACTTGGTTAATACTGATGGGGACACGCATCCATTTGGAAGTAGCTTCCCACTCTCACTGTCTTTCCCAGGTTAGGCTGTCTTACTGCTGTAAATGGGGAGAGAGGAGAAAGCCATTGGTGAAAGAAAGTTTGTTTCATGGCCTGGCTCAGTGGCTCATGCCTGTAATTGCATTTTGGGAGGCCCAGACGGGTGGATCACTTGAGGTCAGGAGTTTAAGACCAGCCTGGCCAACATGGTGAAACCCCATCTCTACTGAAAAATACAAAAAGTAGCCAGGCGTTATGGCAGGTGCCTGTCATCCCAGCTACTCGGGAGGCTGAGGCAGGAAAATTGCTTCACCTTGGGAGGTGAAGGTTGCAGTGAGCCGAGATCACGCCACTGCACTCCAGCCTAGGTAACAGAGTGTGGCTCTGTCTCAAAAAAAAGTAAGTTTTTTATGCATCTGTCCTCATAGTTTTCTAGTCCACCTGTCAGTTGATTGTGACGTTATAAATAGAAGATCAGTGGTTTTTGTCAGACTTTGCTGAGAGGATGGATCTGGTACTGAAATACTGTGATTATATGAACATTTCTGTGGGGCAGTGCTGTGTTCAGTGCCTGGGGAAGGTGGAGATCAGTGTGTTTGTATGATATGGATGCTAGGGTGAGAGAGAAGGAAAAGGTGTGAGGTTTTAACCATTGATGTCACTCTTCTATGGCTACTTTAGTGCTATAGTGGCAGAGTTGAGTAGTTACAACAGAGACTGTGTGATCCACAAAGCAGAAAATAGTTACTATCTGGCCTTTTCAGAAGTTTGCTGACCCTTTTTCTACATAACCAACTGCAGCTATTCACATCAAGAAAGATTAACGTTCATTCTGTAATATTACTCAATATCTATTTAACTTTCTCTATTTGTTCCCCAAAAGTCTTTTATAGTTCATTAAAAAAATTTTGGGCTGGGCACCATGGCTCATACCTGTAATCCCAGCACTTTGGGAGGCTGAGGCGGGTGGATCATGAGATCAAGAGATCGAGACCATCCTGGCCAACATAGTGAAACCTTGTCTTTACTAAAAATACAAAAATTAGCCGGGCGTGGTGGCACGTGCCTGTAGTCCCAGCTACTCTGGAGGCTGAGGTGGAAGAATCACTTGAACCCAGGAGGCGGAGGTTGCAGTGAGCTGAGATTGCACCACTGTTCTCCAGCCTGGCGACAGAGCGAGACTCCATCTCAAAGGACTGGGTAAAATTCAGGTTCACTCAGCACATTGCTAGGTCTCTTTAGTCTCTATTTTATCATTCTTTATTCAGATGTATAGTTTACATTCACTAAAATTCAGCCATTTTAGTGTAACATTCTGTGAGTTTTGACAAATGTATACATTCGTATAACCACTGCTTCAAATAGGACTTCATCCTCCAAAATTCTTCTGAGCCCTTTTGTAGTCAACCCGTTCTCTACTCCCAGACTCTGGAAATTGCTGATCTGTTTTCTGTCTCCATGGTTTTTTGCCTTTTCAAGAATGTTGTAAAAATGAAATCATACAGAATGTAGCCTTTTTATTCATTTACCCAATGACTAATGATATTAAGTATCTTTTCATCTGATTATTTGTCATTCTTTGATGTCTATTCAAAATCTTTTGCTTGAAAAAATGAGTTTTTGTGTATACTCTGGGATCAGATACATAATTTGCAAATATTTTCTCCTAGTGTGTTTTTACTTGTCTTAGTAATGTCTTTTTGTTTGTTTGAGATGGAGTTTTGCTCGGTCACCCAGGCTGGAGTACAGTGGCAAGATTCTGGCTCACTGCAACCTCTGCCTCCTGGGTTCAAGTGATTCTCCTCCCTTAGCCTGAATAGCTGGGTTTTCAGGAGGGCATCACCAAGCACAGCTAATTTTTGGATTTTAGTAGAGATGGAGCTTCTCTGTGTTGGCCAAGCTGGTCTCCAGCTCCTACTCTCAAGTGGATCCACCTGTCTCGGCCTCACCGAACTGTTGGGATTACAGGCATGAGTCATTGTGCCCTGCCTACTTGTCTTAACGTCTTTTGAAGAGTAGAAGTTTTTAATTTTTACGATGTCCAGTTTTTTTTTTAATGGATCATGCTTTTGGTATAATAATTTAGAAATCTTTGCCTAACTTAAGAGCTCAAAGACTTTTCCCTGTATATTCTCCTAGAAGTTTTATTTTTTATTTATTCATTTTTTTTGAAGTTTTATTTATTTATTTATTTATTTTGAGATGGAGTTTCGCTCTTGTTGCCTAGGCTGGAGGCAGTGGTGCCATCTTGGCTCACTGCAGCCTCTGCCTCCTGGGCTCAAGTGATTCTCCTGCGGCAGCCTCACAAGTAGCTGGGACTACAGGCATGCACCACCAAGTCCAGCTAATTTTGTATTTTTAGTAGAGTTGGAGTTGCTCCATGTTTGGTCAGGCTGGCCTTAACTCCTGACCTCAGGTGATCCTCCCGCCTTGGCCTCCCAAAGCACTGGGATTACAGGCATGAGCCACTGTTCCTAGCCAAAGTTTTATTTATTTTTTTTTAAGAGGTGGAGTCTCGCTCTGTCACCCAGTCTGGAGTGCAATGGCCTGATCTTGGCTCACTGCAACCTCTGCCTCCCTGGTTCAAGCGATTCTCCTGCCTCAGCCTCCCGAGTAGCTGGGATTACAGGCACCCACCACCATCACGCCCAGCTAATTTTTGTATTTTAGTAGAGAGGAGATTTCACCATGTTGGCCAGGCTGTTTTCGAACTCCTGACCTCAAGTAATCTGCCCACCTTGGCCTCTCAAAGTGCTGGGATTACAGGCATGAGCCACCATTCTCGGCTCTCCTAGAAGTTTTATTTAAAATTTTATGTTTAGGTTTATTATCTGCTTTGAGTTAATTTTCCTAAATGGTGCAAGGTATGCATTGAGTTTATTTTTTTGTATATGGTTTTACAATTTTTCCAGCAATAGTTTTTAAAAAGACTGCCCCTTCTCTGTTGATTACCTTTGTACCTTTTTTTGCAAGTGGATTGTTCATAAATGTGTGGATCTGTGTCTGGAGTCTCTCTTCGATCCCATTTCTCTGTGACCTCACTGTTGATTACTGTCAGCTTAGAGTAAATTTTACAATCAGGTAGTGTGAGTTCTCTTGTTATGTTATTTTTCAGAATCATTTTTGGGTATTTTAGTTGCTTTGCCTTTTTGTGCACATTTTAAATTCATCTTTGTGATGTCTACAAATCCTGCTGGGTTTTTCATTTTCTTTTTCTTTTTTTAAGATAATGTCTTGGCTAGGTATGGTGGCTCATGCCTGTAATCCCAGCATTTTGGGAGGCCGAGGTGGGTGGATCACCTGAGGTGAGGAGTTCGAGACCAGCCTGGCCAACATAGTGAAACCTCGTCTCTACTAAAAATACAGAAAATTAGCTGGGTGTGATGGTGGGCGCTTGTAATCCCAGCAACTCAGGAGGCTGAGGCAGGAAAATTGCTTCAACCCAGGAGGCGGAGGTTGCAGTGAGTTGAGATCGTGCCACTTCACTCCAGCCTGGGTGACAGAGTGAGACTCCGTCTCAAAAAAAAAAAAAAAAAAGGATCTCACTCAAGTTGCCCAGGCTGGAATGCAGTGACAGGATTATCACTCACCGCAGCCTTGATCTCCTGTACTCAAGCTGTTCTCCCACTTCGGTCTCTATGCACCACCATGCCTGGCTAATTGTTTTATTTTTGTAGAGACAGGGTCTCTCTGTGTTGCCCGGGCTGGTCTGAAACTACTGGGATCAAGTGATCTTCCCACTGTGGCCTCCCAAAGTGTAGGGATTACAGACATGAGTCACCATGCCCAGCCTGCTGGGGTTTTTGATTGGTGTTGCATTGAAGCTGGAAATCTGTTAGTGGCAATTGACATTTTAATAATGAGCCGTGAACATGGTATATCTATTTACTTAGACCTTTTTAGATTTTTCGTTAGTGTTTTGTAGTTTTTAGCAATTGGATCTTGCATGTATTTTTAAATCTTATACATGTATTTCATGTGTTCTGGTGCTGTTGTGAATGATACTTTTCAATTTCCAGTTGTTCATTGCTAGTATATAGGAAAGATGATTTAAATTATATGCTGACCTTGGATCCCACAACCTTGCTAAACTCAATTTATTAGACGCTTTTTTGTAGATTTTTGGAATTTTCTGCGTAGACAGTAATGTCATTGGCAAATAAGGGCAGTTTTAGTTCTTTGTTTTCACTTTGTATATTTTCATTTCCTTTTTTTTTCCTTTTTTTGAGATAAGAGTCTTGCTCTGTCGCCCAGGCTGGAGTGCAGTTGTATAATCTTGGCTCACTGCAACTTCTGCCCACCCAGGTTCAAGCCATTCTCATGCCTCAGCCTCCTAAGTAGCTGGGATTACAGGTGCATGTCATCACACCTGGCTAATTTTTGTATTTTGTTTTTTTTTTTAAGTAGAGATGGGGTTTTACCATGTTGGCCAGGCTGGTCTCAAACTCCTATCCTCAAGTGATCCACCCACCTTGGCCTCTCACAGTGTTAGGATTACAGGTGTGAGCTACTGTGCCCGGCTTGATTTCTTGTTCTTACTTTGCTGAACCATCTAGGACCCTCAGTATAATGTGTAATAGGAGTTTTACAAGTGGGCATCCTTTCCTTGTTCCTGATATTAGCGGGGAGAAACTGAGTGTTTGACCACTAATACGATGCTAGCCATAGGTGTTTTGTTTTTTATAGATGTCTTTTATCAAGTTGAGGAAGTTGTCTTCTATGTTTAGTTTGCTGAGAGTTTTTATCGTGAATAGATATTAAATGTTGCCCAAGGTTTTTCTCTATTTATTGAGATAATTGTATTTTTTTTCTTTTTTAGTCTGGTGTAATATGTTGAAATTCTTGTGATAATATTCATTTGGTCATGATGTATTATTTTTACATGTCTTTGGGTTCCATTTGCTACTGAATCTTTCTTTTTCTTTTACTTCTTCCATTTGTTTCCAGTTACGTTCATTTAAAAAAAACTTTTTTTTAAAATTTTTTAAAGATCGGGTTTCACCATGTTGGTCAGGCTGGTCTTGAACCCCCGACCTCAGGTGATCCTCCCCCATTGGCCTTCAAAGTGCTTGGATTACAGACGTGAGCCACTGTGCCCAGCCCAGTGACATTCATTTTTAAAATAGTCTTGATCATATGTATAATATTCGTGATAGTTGTTTAGTCCTCATCTGCTAAATGTCAAATGTCTCCTTGCGGGTAAAGTTATTTCGAACACAAGAACCATTGCTTTAAAGAGTATTGGACTTTGTTTTGACAAGTTTAAGTTACTTGCTTGTTATACCCCATTACTAAGGCACGAAGCCCCTGTAGTTTCCATTGAAGAATTGGGCTCCCTGTGAGGACTGTACTCTGGCGGTTGAGAACACAAATGTCTCCCAGCCCTGTGTGAACTTTGAGGGATCATTTAGCTTACAGTTCCTGGGTGATTCTTTGCTTGCCCTCATGTATTTTTACAATATGCATGCTTGGCTTACTACTCAGTGTGGGACTCATGGGGCCTCTATGCTGATTTCTGGAGCTCCTTTTTCATGCAGCTCCCTCCTCTTCTCTGGTACTCTGCAATTTTCAGACTCCTTAGCTTTCCCAAACTCTTATTTTGTCTTCTAAACTTGACAAAGTTGCCATGTTGTGCCTGAGATCCTCCTCATTGTACCATGGTACAAAAGGTACCTCCAGACAGAAAGCTGGGGTGATTTTAGGACTTAATCTCATTTGTTCCCTTCAGGGATTGCAGTTCTGTGCTGCCTATTGTTCAGGCTCTAAAAGATGCTGCCTCATGCATTTTGTCCACTTTTCTAGTAGTTAGGGAGGATGCCAGGATAAGTCTGGATCCAATTACTCCATCATGGTTAGCAGCTGAAGTCCCTTGGGTGAGTATGCTTTGTTGGTGGTGCTGAAAGTTTCATTACAGGATTCTCAAAACCTTTGGGAGTATAAATAACAAAGAAGTATTTGTCGAATATCTTCTGACAGTAGCTCAGCCATTGTTTTTTGGGAAATACCAAAAAATGTAGATATCTTTTAGTTGAAGAGGTACATGGTACATACCTCAGATTGATTAAAGAAATGAATTGCTGTGATGATGAACAGAAAGAGAAGGATCACTATAATCTATTATTTTCTGCTCCCCATGGGGGAGTCTTCCAGTGAAAACCAGAAAACCTGCTAGACAAATTCTAAAAGAGCTGTTAACACTTGTGATCTGGTGTTTTTGTATAGAAAGGCTTTCTTCTGTGTTTTTGTTTCTTAGCATATGTGCTTTATGTTACAAGTTGTAGTGAGTCAGTGGGTAGAGTACTGGCTCTTTCAGGTGCATTTGCTGTTTATTTACCATGCAGCTTTAGGTAATTTGTTTCTGAAATGCAGTCTTCTCTTTTCTATTTTTACAAATGGTTATATGACATACCGTGTAGTGTTGTTAATTTTTTCAAAATATTGAGTACCTTTTGTTTGTCAGGCCTAGGTAATGGGAATTCAGTGACATCTGTAATTGCTGCCCTCATGTATTTTTACAATGTGCATGCTTGGCTTACTACTCAATGTGAGACTACATCCTCTTGAGGGAAGTAGAAAATAAACGTGTGAACAAACAATTGCAGTGATGTCTGGTGGTGATAATTCTAGAAAGGATATAAAGAGTATTAGCAGAGATTGAGGAGGTCAAACAAGGCCTTACTCAGGAGATGAGATTTGAACAGAGACCTGAAGAAAGTCAAGGGAGCAAGCCACATGAAGATTCAGGGAAAGTATGTTTGGAAGGAACATCAAGTGCAAAGGACCTGAGGTAGGTGAATGAACAGGGAGCCTAGTGTGGCTGGAGTGGGTAGGAGATGAAGTTTGTATGTATAGCCAGAGACCAGATCAAATAGGCTCTTAAATATGGTGGAAATAGCTGAAGGATTTCAGCAAGGCATACCAAGAGTTGATTTTAGGCTTTACAATTTTTACTCTGGGCATAGGGAGCAGTAGTGGAAACAGACTAAGAGATGTGCAGTAGTTCAGGCCAGAGAAGATAGTGGCTTGGATTAGGGTGGCAGCAGCGAAAGTGGTAAGAAGTGGTTTGAATCCATATTCACTTTGAAAATAGAACTGATAGGATTACTAACAGATTGGAAAAAGGTTCTAAAAAGAAAGAAGTTAAGGATGATTCCTAGGTGTTTTACCTTAGCAACTGGGTAAATGGGGAAGATGTGGAATCAATTTGCTCAGAGGTTGAAATTGTGATTTCCCTGTTGACATGCTTAGTTTGAGATCTGTGAAATTTTTAAGTAAAGGTATCAGTAAGCATTTAGATGTACAGTTCTGGAGTTCAGTGATGGTCTGAACTGGGTGTATGAATTAGAGAATTGTAGATAGAGAAGGGAGAGTGAGAAGTTTTAGTAGGAATTAGGGATATATAAAGCTCCTGGCGCATAATAGGGCTCCCGGCATAGTAGCTAATAATCATGACAATCATAAAACAACCACCACTATGTGTACTAACTAAAGGAAGGCCAGATATGGGTGAAGGAAGATGGTAGTGACCTAAAACAGTTATCTTGCATATTATATCAGAATTAGTTAGGACTCCAAACATACTGAAAACTTTTCTTCTATGAGCATGATAAAAATATTAGTGAACTCTATTTTCTATTTGTAGTCTCTAAGGATATTGGCGATAGTGGAGAGGTAACGTTTTAATATGATGCAAAGGTATCATTTGAACATACTCCACATGTACATATATGAGGAGGCTACTGGAAAGTAGATGAGGGTAGCTTTTAATCTTCTGATTTTCTGCAGTGTGTATATTTGTCTTAATATTTTTTTTCTTTAAGACAGGATCTCACTCTATTGCCCAGGCTGGAGCGCACTGGCACAATCTTGGCTCACTGCAACTTCTGCCTTCTGGACTCAAGTGATTCTCCTACCTTAGCCTCCGGAGCAGCTGGGCCCCCTGGTGTGTGCCACCACACGCAGCTAATTTTTGTACTTTTTGTAGAGATGGGGTTTTGCTATGTTGCTCAGGCTGTTCCTGAACTTGTAGACTCCAGCGGTCCATCTCAGCCTCCCAAAGTGCTGGGATCACAGGTGTGAGCCACTGCACCTGGCCCCTTATTATTATTATTTTTTTAAGATGGAATTTTGCTCAGTTGCCCAGGCTGGAGTGCAGTGGTGTGTTCTTGGCTCACCATAACCTCCACCTCCTGGGTTCAAGAGATTCTCCTGTGTCAGGCTCCCGAGTAGCTGGGATTATAGGTGCCCACCTCCATGCCCAGCTAATTTTTTTGTATTTTTAGTAGAGACAGGGTTTCACCTTGTTGGCCAGGCTGGTCTTGAACTCCTAACATCAGGTGATTAGTCCTGCCTTGGCCTCCCAAACTGCTGGGATTACAGGCGTGAGCCACGTTACCTGGCCTATTCTTTTTTTTATTTGAGACAGAGTCGCTTTGTTGCCTAGGCTGGAGTGCAGTGGCGCGATCTTGGCTCACTGCTGCCTCTGCCTTCCAGGTTCAAGCATTTCTCCTGCCTCAGCCTCCGAGTAGCTGGGACTACTGGTGTGTGCCACCAGGCCCGACTAATACTTGTATATTTAGTAGAGATGGGGTTTCACCATGTTGGACAGGTTGGTCTTAAACTCCTGACCTTGTGATCCACTGGCTTTGGCCTCCCAAAGTGCTGGGATTATAGGTGTGAGCCACCGCACCTGGCCTATTCTTATTTTTAGTAAAAGGAGTTAATATTTTTTGAGGTTGTGCTCAGTTGGTGAGTTTCTAGGGTAATGGGTTTCATTTGTTTGTGGTTGCTGATATTACTTATTTCATTCTTTTACTATGTATAGTCTGTTGTCTTAAAAATTTGAGCACTTTTTTTTTTTTTAAGAGGTGAGGTTTTGCTGTGTTGCCTAGGCTGGACTTGAACTCTTGGGTTTAAGTGATCCTCCCATCCCAGCCTTCCTAGTTGCTGTGACTACAGGCATACCCCACTGCACCTGGCTCTGGGTGGTTTTGATAGGAGTCCATAGCAGTTCCTGGAAAAATTGTTAGCACATGCTCTTCCCACCAGGCTAACTGTGGCGCCATTTTGTTGAAAGGGTACTTTATGTTGCATTGTGGTGGGCAGATCTCTTCAGAAAAATTGAACTGAGCATGAAGTTGTTTTGTTTTAAAATCTGAATTACACCATCAACATTAACTTAGATTTTTAGAAGTATTCTTTTCCCCAGGTAATAACTGTGTAAAGATGGTAGATATGACAGGGGCTTTTGACAAATCTGACATTTTCTGTAATTCATGAATCACTTCTAAAGACATACCCTATGACTTGAGTGGTATCTGTAAATTAATCTGTAACCCTTGTCTTGGCATTTGAGTTCTGTGTTGTCTAACTGGGTGTGTTTCTGGAGTGGGAGAAGGGAAGTCCGTTGTGACTTTGCATTGCAATAATTTCTTTTACCTTTAACAAGCTGGAAGAAGCTGGTTTTTGGTTGCTTTGTACACAGAGTATACCTCCTCTTGGATGCTTTTCACACAGAGCGGCTGGGCTCAGAATACAAAGGAACTGTAGATGAGACTTCGCAGTTTGAGAGTTAATTTGTGGAAAAAAATACGATAACGAGTTGGGAAGTAGAGTTCTAAGTGTTCATTTGATCACGTGAAGCCTTGGGGGCTAGCTGAGGTGCTTCCTCTCTTCAAGGATTAAAGGCATGCATGGGTCAGTGGGCAGTAATAGCCAAAGCTTTGGCTTGAGCACTCCTGCCAAAATAGTGCTGTGTGTATCCTTAGAGCGTAGAATAGTGTGTATGTCCAGTCTATAGAGGTCTTTTGAGGCCATTAAATTGATTAAATTTAAAGTGTTTTAAATGAACACTAAAGTGTTTTCGAAAAAGTAAAGTTACTACTAAAGGGAAGAAAAAACTTTTGTGTGTTTACCTACATATTATGTTCGTTTATATTCTCTCTTCCTTTTTTTTTTTTTTGAGGACGGAGTTTCACTGTCGTTGCTCAGGCTGGGGTACAGCGGCACAGTCTTGGCTACAGCAGCCTCCGCCTCCCAGGTTCAGGCGATTCTCCTGCCTCAGCCTCCCGAGTAGCTGGAATTACAGGCATGCGCCACCACACCCAGCTAATTTTGTATTTTTAGTAGAGACAGGGTTTATCCATGTTGGTCAGGCTGGTCTCGAACTCCTGACCTCAGGTGATCCACCTGCCTCGGCCTCCCAAAGTGCTGGGATTATAGGCGTGAGCCACTGCGCCTGGCCCATTTACATTCTCTTAATTCCTTACAATAACCCTATAAAATAGATATTATCCTGTTCCTTTTTTGATGAAAAAACTAGGGTTTAGAGATTTAAGTTTGCTTCTCTCAAGTCAATGAACTAAAACTTTCATCTGGGACGTTGTGACTATAAACATACTCTAGTTTTATTACATATGCCATAAGTCACATTTTTTCACTTTGATAAAATTATGTTCAAAGTAGCCAGCTTAAAATTCTAGCTTGTTCTTGTTGTAATTAGAAAATCATTGTGGTCTGCTCTTAAAGTTTTCCTAGAATTCTTAGAAACATGGTAGCCTTCCATGTTTGTGCCTTGAAAATAGCAGAAACTTGCCACTAGAATTGTATTTCCCTTCATATACAGAAGCTTTGTGGATGGACATTAATAGTTAACATTTACACATTTGTTCACATCTTCAAAGTGTTTTACAAACATTTAATTAGTTCATGTGTAACCTAAATTGGAAGTTGAAAAACCAGTTTTTTAAGGTTCGTGTTAGTAGTACTGCCGTGTTAGGGGGAAAAGGAGTAAGCAAGCTGTCAGAAAAATACAGGTATGTGCATTGTGCAGTTCAGGTCATCTTTTCTTACACCCCCTAGCTTTTGGCCCAGTTTGGCTCATATCAAACATGTTGTTTGAGTGCATATATTCTGTGTATTGCCAGGGAGTGAATTATGTGGACCCAACAAAAGACACAGGGTGGTATGGTTGGGGAAAGACCTGGATAATAGTAATAGAGCTTTCTCATCCATAGTCCCTTAAATGTGAATTGTCCTTAATTCATCCCTTTGAGCATTTTGAAGGCCAGGATATCATTGGAGCAGAGACTCTGGCAAATGAATTGAGCATGCATGTTAATTTCTGGGGAGAAAATCTTTTATTTTTCACTCCTGATTTAGGAAATAATACAGTAACTAGATTCTTTGCTAATTTCCTCACTACTGCTTGTCACCTGATTCCTTCTCCTCTCCTCCCTCCCTTTGGTAAACCGGCTTTAACTTGGCAAGGTTTGTAGTTGGAAGGAGACATGAGTCCCAGTTTAGCTGGGTTCTGTCACATAATTGACTGTGTGACCTTGAGCAGGTTACTGCTCTTCTTTTGCCCTTGAGTTCTTTTGTTCTGTGAAAGGGTATTTGCTGACTCACCTTTCACTGAGTCCTAGAAGAATGGCCAGAGAAAGATAGAAAACTTAGGCTCTTGGACATGAAATGGGACAGAGGATATTTTCAAATTGGTGAGGATTCTTCAGAGTTGCACTGATTTCTTTTCTACTTTGCTTGGAGTACCTAATTAATTTTCTTACTATTGTTTCCAACCTTATTACTACTATAAACATTTTTTCTTTTTCTAATACAGTGCAGTAAATAGAACTATTTGATAAATAGTATGTCTGGGTAATTTCCTAAGACAGGACATGCAAGTTCCTTTTCATCATTGCTTATAGCCCATTGTTCAGAGGAACTGTTCATTGTTCAGAGGAATCTTTGTCTAAATGACCTTGCCAGAGAAACTTAGTATGTGATGGCAGAAAGGAGAAGAATTGTGAGAGCTTGGCATGTATACTTAATTAAATATTTATCATGAATGAGAATCTGTTCTTTTAATGGGGCAGTATAAGAATAGCCCCGAACTTTTGCCTCTATCCAATAGTGTTGTTTTTCAAGACTTTCTTTTTTTCTCCCTCCCTTTCCTTTTCTTCTTGAAATCTGAAAATTTAAAGGTGAGATGAGTTGGCTGTGGCTGTTGAACCTCTTTGTAACATTAAATACACCCAGGTTTAAACTTAACTGTCTGTTCTGCCAAGATTTATGGTAATTTGGAAGGAATATTGTACAGCTGGACCTTGAGTAACACTATATGTGAACTGTAAATAATTGAGATTGGCTTAGTTAAATAGTTAAAGCTACTCTTTTATTTGAAAGAATATCTGAAAGTAATGTTTATCTTTCTGAAAAATACTTTTTGTTAGGACAAATTATGTGTGTAAGACAAGATAGAAGTTTCTTTTGGAAACCTAGCTGGTTTCCAAACAATCTAATAAATGATTGTTTTTCCTATTTAGATTAGGGATTTGAGTTATACTGTTTTTGGTTACCTCTTGGATTTTTCCATTTAAAAAAAAAAATTTTTTTTTTTTTTTTTTTTTGGAGACAGAGTTTTGTTCTGTTACCCAGGCTGGAGGGCAATGGCTCAGTCTGGGCTCACTGCAACCTCCCCCTCCTGGATTCAAGCGATTCTCCTGCCTCAGCCTCCCGAGTAGCTGAGATTACAGGCACCTGCCACCATGCCCAGCTAATTTTTGTATATTTATTAGAGACAGGTTTTCACCTGGTCTCCAACTCCTCCTCTCAGGTGATCCACCTGCCTTGGCCTCCCAAAGTGCTGGGATTACAGGTGTGAGCCACTGCACCCAGCCTGACTTTTTCCATATTGTCTTTGCCCAGTGTTCATTTCCTTCCTCTGGTTAATTTAGTAGGATGTACTGTCATATTGCCCACTGAATAGTTGGGGTAAGGTAATACCACATTTATTCTTCCTCCTAGATTATAAACTTTTTGAGGGCAGATTTTATCTGCTTTGTTTATTGCTATATCCTCATCAACAATGGCGTATAATAGTTGTTTCTCAGGAAATATTTGGGTCACTGGAAGGATGAATGAATTTTTGACTATGTATATATACATACATATACACACACAGATATGTGTATGTTAAATCCATCCTGTTACGAGTAAACAGATTTTTTCTTTTCTAGCATCAGTTTTAGTTTGATTTTGGTCAGTTTAAAGCATTCATTTTGGGAAAAGAGAAGACACCATGTTAAATGCAAAGTTGGTGTTGACTGAATTTGGTGGTAAAATTTATACAGCTCTTGACTGTTTTTTTGTGCTTGGTCCACGTAGGGCTCTGTCACTTTACAGTTTAACCTCTTCAGCAACTTCATCATTTGCATATGGATGGTTTACCTAAGAATGTGGATATATGAGGGTTGGCCTAATTTAAAACCAGAATTATAATTGTAAAACGTGTTCAAAATAGAAGAGTAGAATTGACTCTTATATACCCATTACCCAGATTCTAGCAAGATTTTGCTCTGCCCTGAATGCTTTAAAAAATAACAGCTTTGTTTTGATATAATTCATACACCATAAAATTCACCCATGCTTTACTTTAATATGTTCATCCTAGTTGTCCTGAAAGTTACTACCAACTTTTTTTTTTAGTGATTTTTAAATGGTATTTTTACTCCAGTGTATAATACTGTAAACCATGAAATGTCTCTGTAAAACAAGGCATGATATATTTCCAGGATATGAAACAGACAACTTTAACTCAAAGCAAATGAGTGCTGAGTAGCCTGTTTTCCTCTCAGCAGAGTAATTGCAGAAATAGGACTGTAAACCTTCTATTAAGCACTTTTGTATGAAATTTGAGGTTTCAGTCAAATTAGACATGGAAAATTAAACAAAGCTGCACAAATTACTGATCTGTGCAGTTTTTGAGTCCTCTCATATGTTAGACTTTTTTTTAAAAGATGACTGTTTTAAGTACCAGCACAGGAATGTTGTGATGCATACAAAATTATTTTTGTTTTCATGTCAGTAGTTTGTTTTTTTTTTAAACCCCCATTGAATGTCGTAATTTTTCCCTGCTAGGATTATTATTTGAATAATGCATTCCCAATTATTTTGATTTTTATGAAGGAAAATATTTTTAAGGTAATTGAATACCTCCATCAATCTTATACTTCCTTAATAATTCATATGGCAATGTGTATAAAAATAGTGTTGATATGTTAAAAGCTTTCATTTGAAGGCCCAAGAACAGTCGATACATTGTTTTTCACAGCCCTTTTTGTAAATATATCGATACATTGTTTTTCACAGCCCTTTTTGTAAATATTATGTCCTAAGTGCATAGATTCTTTGAAGTACTCCTCTTTTACCCCCTCCGTGGTAAAGAATTATTTTGGCTGCTTTGCCCAAAGTGCTTGTGGGAATCTAAAGATGACCACTTTAATAGTTAGCTCACAAGGATATGTGCCTGTAAATGGACAGTTTTCTTTCCTGAGCTCAAATAAAGGTAATGGTTCATCTGTGAGGTATCTCGGGACTCAAATACTAATTCAGAAGGAAAATTGTATTTATTCTCTCCCCTCAGCCTCGATGCATGTTGAAATCTGCAGGGACGAGTTCACTAATACAATAGCTGCCATCTATTGGGAACCATTATTGATCTATTGGTAGCTATTGTTGATCTAAGTGTCTTACGTATATCAGGTTTCTTCTCTGCAAGGAAGGTATTTTTATGATTTTACCAGAAAAGGAAATTGAGGCCCAGAGAAATTAATTAGCTAATTTTATATGTACTTCATTAAGCATTTTATTTAAGGCCTGTTGTATGTCAGGCACACTACTGGGTGCCAGGGATTGAGGAATAAACAAAATAAGATGTTGTCACTGCCCTTAAAGCACTCATGATTTTGTCTCTTGATTGATAATATAATAACAATAATAGTGATAATTGTCATCATTATTACTTTCTATGTGCCAAGTTTAGTAATCATTACTCTACAAACCCTTATCTCATTTTAATCCTCATAACTCTAATCCTTACAAAATGTGTCCATATCCACATTTTATGGATGAGGAGACAGAGGCCCAGAGAGGCTCAACTTGCTCAGGGTCACACAGTTAGTATGTGGCTAAGTTCGTATTAAACATGGATCTTACTTTAGAGCTCATATTCTTCTCAACATTCCTCATTCTAGTAGGAGTTGAAATGAGTAATTATGTGAAAGGGACATCATTGTGAGCTCTGATTTTGGCAGAACTTTATGTAACTTTGACTTTGCCAGTAAATTTATTTTTATGGTGAACTTTCTACTTTATGATCTCTTACTCTAGGAGTCATCAGATCATTTTCATGATTTATGAAAGACATTTTTAAGAAGTCTAATTTTTGCCGGGCACAGTGGCTCATGCCTGTAATCCCAGCACTTTGGGAGGCTGAGGTGGGCGGATCACAAGGTCAAGAAATCGAGTCCAGCCTGACCAACATGGAGAAACCCTGTCTCTACTAAAAATACAAAAAATAGCTGGGTAGGGTGGCGTGCGCCTGTAGTACCAACTACTTGGGAGGTGGAGGTTGCAGTGAGCCGAGATGGCACCACTATACTCCATCCTGGCGACAGAGCAAGACTCCATCTCAAAAAAAAGGAAAAAGGTCTTATTTTTATTACAACAGTAATGTGCAATCTCTCTAGAAATTCAGGAACTGTAGTCCCAAAGAAGGACACATAAAGAACATTACCTAGAGAAAATTGTTTGGTATAATTTTTCTTTCCAAACTTGAAAACTTGTAGAGAGAGAGAGAGAGAGAGAGAGAGAGAGAGAGAGAGCGTATGTCTATATGTGCATGTATGCATATATACAAGCCATATGTGGCATATTTTATGTACCATTGAGCATAAACAGATTATAAAACATTTCAGTATACTTTTATATGATTTTTTTTTTTTTTGAGAGAGAGAGTCTCGCTCTGTCGCCCAGGTCGGAGTGCAGTGGCGTGGTCTCTGCTCACTGCAACCTCTGCCTCCCAGTTTCGAGTGACTCTTCTGCCTCAGCATCCTGAGTAGTGGGGATTACAGGCACGTGCCACCACGCCCAGCTGATTTTTGTATTTTTAGTTGAGTTGGGGTTTCACCATTGTTGGCCAGGCTGGTCTTGAACTCCTGACCTCAAGTGATCTGCACGTTTTGGCCTCCCAAAGTGCTGGGATTACAGGCATGAACCACTGCACCCAGCCACCTTTATATGATTTTAAGTAACTGACATAATTATTTAATGGCTATATAATATTTGTTTGTATGGGTTTAAATTTTTCTTCAGTTCATTCCCTATTATTTGAATATTTAGATTGCATATCTTTTTTTCCCTTCACCCTTCCTTCTGCCTCTTTCCTTTATGCTGTTATAAACATTGCTTTGAAGAACAACCTTGTATATACATCTCTGTGTCCTTGTTTACATTGTTCTCACAGAGAAATGGAATTGTTAGGACAAAGAGTGTACATTTCAACAGCTGTTCATAGATACTGTCAAATGGTCTACAGAAAGCTTATGTCATTTATACTTCTACTGGCAGAATATGACAGTGTCTATTTACTGTTTCTTCATAACCTTTAGAAAACACATTTTTAAAGTTTTAAATGCCATAAGAAAATTACTAATAGAATTACTGGATTACTGGCAACCAAATAAAAGAATGAAAGAACTCGTATTTCTAAAAGGATATGAAGAAATTAATGAAGCATAGTTATTGCTCTTTTAAGCACTGAAAGTTAATCTAAGATGACTTCTCAATATTAAAAGACACATGGAGGAAACTTTCAAATAAAGAGTCACTGCTGTGTTCCTTCCTCTTGTTCTTAGTTGTCAGTCCAAATAACTCCCGAAATAAGACAGGTAAGTATTTGAGATAAGATTTAGAGATGCTAAGGAGTAAGGTCTGCTTCTAGCAAAGAGCTCTGTGAAAGATGGTCCGTGGCCATTCTGTTGCATATCTAAATGCATACTAGAATTAATGATAGAGCTTATTTATTTATATTTTTAAAATTATTTTTATTTTTTCTAGAGAAGGAGTCTCACTGTGTTGACCAGGCTGGTCTCAAACTCTTGGCCTCAAGTGATCCTCTCACCTGGGCTTCCCAAAGCACTGGGATTACAGGCATGACCCACCGGGCCTGACTGTCACAGCTTTTAGTTCTTGGCCAGGCATGGTGGTTCATACTTGTAATCTCAGCACTTTGAGAGGTTGAGGTGGGAAGATAGCTTGAGGCCAGGAGTTCGGGATCAGCCTGGGCAACACAGTGAGATCCTGTCTCTATAAAATAAAAATTAAAAAATTAGCTGGCTGGTGATGCACACCTGTAGTTGTAGCTACCTGAGAGGCTGAGGCAGAAGGGTCACTTGAACCCAGGAGTTAGAGGTTACAGTGAGCAATGATCACACTGCCTTTACTCCAGCCTAGGTGACAGAGCAAGACCCTGTCTCTGAAAAAAAAAAAAATTAAGTTTAGTCCTGAAAGTACAAATATGTATAATCGACATATGTTCCCCAAATCACAGTGACATGTTGACATCATGGTTTAGATAACCAAGAAAACAAGCAAATGAAACGTTGGAACCATGTTCTTGACTTTAATATAGGCAGACCTTTTTCTCTGAGCCGAAGATGAGTTAATTGGTCTCGGCTATAATAGTATATTTCAATCATAATATTTGTGAAGGTTTTCTGTACTGTAAGTAGGAAGAGCCAGTTGTATAAGTCAGGTAGGCGTGTAAGGTTAATCTCCTGGCACTGTTGCTACACCAGTGTGTCTTTGTTTTGTTGGACATTCTTAGGAGTATCTTCTTGATTTTCAGCCTATTTTCTGGTTACAGAGAAATAGCTGATTAATTAAAATTTAGTAGATACATATATGTTTTTTGAAACAGTCTTCCTCTGTTGTCCAGGCTAGGGTGCAGTGGCATGATCTCAGCTCACTGCGGCCTCTGCCTCCTAGGTTCAAGCAGTTCTGCCTCAGCTTCCCAAGTAGCTGAGACCACAGTCGTGTGCCATCATGCCTGGCTTATTTTTGTATTTTTGGTGGAGATGGGTTTATCATGTTGTTTAAGCTGGTCTCAAACTCCTGACCTCAAGTGATCCACCCACCTTGGCCTCCCAAAGTGCTGGGATTATAGACGTGAGCCACCATATAAGGCATTATATCACTAGAAGTAGAAATTTGATTTATGATGGTTCTATAATAAAGTCTTGGAACATGTAGATGGTTAATTCAGATATGGGAGGGCTTCTGTGGTCTTGAAACCAGCCAGTTTTTTATGTAGTATACCTGATTGTTGAACTGTTTAGTTTCGTTATGAAGTTCAGATGTTGCTTTGTTTTGATAAAGGGACCCTATGTGGAATTTTGAGGACATCCTCACTGCCAACCTGAATTGATCAGAATTGTTATAGGCCTCCCAAAGGACCTCTGTTTTGGAAATCTTTTGGGGCAAGGTCAGCTCTGATTTGCTTTCTCTGTTACAACCGCATTATTTGGGCTTAAATATCAGAAGTGTGCCATTCTGCTTTTTTCCTGTTTCTTTCCCCTGGTAACTTGAGTTATAATAAATTGTTTACCAAAGAAGCTAGTAATTTTTGCCTAAGTATTCTCTTGACACACTGCCCCTTTGAGGTCACAGAAAAGAGAGAAATAACACTTTGGTCAACCAACAAATAGGACCATGGCATCTCACGTTTCAGAGAATTCTTCCTTAAGTCTCACTACTTTCTTTCCTGTCTTAGGGATCTGGGATAAACAATTAGCTTGGTAAATCAGTGGTAGGAATTAAATGTTTCTGTGCATTATTTTCTGGGACATATGACAGTAATAATGGGGAACAAAATAATAAGAGAATGAGTAACAAGACAGTAATAAGGATGCCAGATTAAAAATAGAGAGGTGGAAACTCACTGACTGGTAGAAATGTAAAGGATACATTCTGATGGAGAGCATTCTGTAGCTGAGAAAAACCTGTTGGTGAACAAACACTGGATTAGGATTCATTAAATTTGGGTTCTAGGCTTAGTTTGCTGCCAACAACCTTGGGCAAGTTGCTTAGCCCACCCCACCTCAGTTCTGCCATCAAAAATGAAATGGCTGGGCTTACCACATTTTTGTTTGGCTCTTTGTTGTGTTTTCCCCAAAAGGTGTCCTCAAGTCCTGGAAATCCTTGGAATTACATCAAGGGCCCAAATGGGATTGGGGAGGGGATGGAAAAGAGAGCAAGTGGTGCTACACAGAGTTGTTCCACTTTTCTCTAGTTTACTTCTGTGAGTTTCCTGTAATGTTTCCTTCGAAGACATTTCCATGGTCAAAAAATCAGTTTGGAAACATCTGGATGGAAATATCCTGAAAGTGTCTTCTGGTGCCTAGGATTTGCTGTTCATGAATCTCTATCTATTGGTTGGATGTCTTTGTTCTCGGGCTGTCTTTTAGGGTTAGGGAAATACTGACTCAACATGAAGGAACTGTATAATACAGTGGATGATTGTGGTATCTGACTATATTACTGTGTCCTGATGTTAACTGCCCATTGAGATATTTCTCAGCTAAGCAATTAGAAATTACTTTTTGTCTGTCCCCTAACTTGGGAAATCCTGAATAAAAAGATACAAATAATCGTATTCCTTGCTTATCAAAACGTATTTATACTGGCTGCTTTTTTTTTTTTTTTTTTTTTTGATCACTTACTTTGTAGCATCTTATCTGTATTGTCTCAACCCTGGGATGGTCTTGTGAAGTAGCTGAAGTTAGCTCTGCCGTAAATGGTAGTTGAGGGTTACTAAAATTTGAGCTTGGCTAAACTCCCACAGCCAGGAACTGCAAGAGCTGGGATTTGAAAGTAGGATCGTGTTTCTAAGATGTATGCCTTTTTTATTATGTTCACCTGCCTTTCTTAAAGTTACAGGAGTTTTGTAGCTGTGAGACATTTTAAATAGCACCGCTATTACTCATGTTTTTCATATAATGAAATCTGGTAATATAAGTGATTAGCAGCTTTCATTGTTCTTAACTGCTTGTTATGCCTAGGACTCTTAATAAGGCATAAATGATTTCATCATATGTATACATTATTCCTTATCTGTTATGTCCTCATAAATAAGGAAAAAATGAGAAATTTATCAGATTAGAGCAGAATGAAATAAGCTATGTTTTCTTTAACTGTTGGAAATTATTCCTAAAAGAATAATAGATATAAAAAACCTAAAATAGGTGATGCTAAATTCCTTATAGTCAGTGACCATATAGAGATTAGATTTTTCTTTTTTTTTTTTTTCTGGAAGAAAGCTAAGCCTTGAAGCAGAGATTCGACTGTTTTATGATCACTGTGGTGCTAACTTTGATGCCCTAAGAAAAGATTTACCATGGTGGTACCTAATGCAAAAAGATTGGGCGTTTTTTTCTTCAGAACGTAATTTATTGCTGGCTGCTGTAAAAATACCAAAATGTGATGGACATAAGTGCTACTCACTATAATTTCTAGTTCTCCTTCTTTTTGCATGTGGAATATCACTTTTCCCAGCCTCTTTCAAGATGGCGTGGTCTTGTCCCAGCGCTTTGGGAGGCCGAGGTGGGTGGATCGCCTGAGGTCAGGAGTTCGAGACCAGCCTGATCAACATGGAAAAACCCTGTCTCTATTAAAAATACAAAAATTAGCCAGGTGTGGTGGTATGTGCCTATAATCCCAGCTACTTGGAAAGTTGAGGCAGGACAATCACTTGAACCTGGGAGGCAGAGGTTGCAGTTAGCTGAGATTGTGTCATTGCACCCAACCTGGGCAACAAGAGTGAAACTGCGAAACTCCTCCGTAACAAAAACAAACAAACAAAAGATGTGAAATCCTCTCTCTGTTTCCTTGCTTTTGGGACTTGGAAACACTAGTAGGTATGACAGCCCCACATGATTAAATCAGGTTGAAATACTGCTCCCAGACGAAGGACAGCTGCCCCAGAGAGTAGCCTGGAGCCGTAGCGATCTTTGAGTGAGCGAAGGGGAAACTTCATTGTGTTAACTTCTCAGGCCTTCTGGTTGTTGTTACCAT
This sequence comes from Plecturocebus donacophilus, assembly GCA_004027715.1. NCBI lineage: Eukaryota > Metazoa > Chordata > Mammalia > Primates > Pitheciidae > Plecturocebus > Plecturocebus donacophilus. The sequence continues at coordinate 38,685 of PVKP010007139.1, forward strand.
AGTACGACCTAGCTTATCCTGACTTACTACACACATCATCAGAAATCATGAGTGTAAAAGATTTTTAAGGAGAGGGACGGACCAGGATTGAAGCATAATTACCTTGGATGCAGATGAGATCAATAGCCTAGTTAAGGGCAGGTGTTCTCTTTTAGCTGTCACCTGTTTTATGTTCTGTCAGTTTATTCTTCTTTTAGTTTAGCTTTGGTCACTCACTGCCCCATTTAAAAATAGTAGTTCCTCATTGCCCACAGAATAAAATCTGAGTAACGCCTGCCACAGTTTGGTTCTGCAACAACATGCTTTAAAAACTGTTCTCTGACCATGGTAAATTGTTTATAACATGTGCTTTTGCCATTCACGCATTTGAGAAACATACGGATTACTTTGTATGCCAATGTGGAGTAGACCCTAGGGACACACAGAATGTTCCTTCTCATCTGTTCATTTCCAATTCTGCCTTAGCTTTTCAAGCTGAGTCTTGAAAGGTATTTCCTACGTGAAACCCTGCTTCATTCTCAGTTGGTTATAAGCTGTCTCTGATCTCTCAAGCTTTTCTGGCACACTGTTTCCTATCCTGGTTGTGAAGTTACATGTGTGTATCTCATTCCCTTTACTGGGCTAGTGTCACACCTTTGTATCTTTAGTACCTAGCTCCCAGCAATCTTTACTGTATGCATGGCTATTAGATGTGGCTGTGTTGAAAAGCTGATAGTTAATTTGCCTTTGACAGATTGTTAGTATCTTTAAAGTTATTTGGCTTTCCTTGCTTGCACTTACCTCCTTCTAGCTATTATCATTGTGTGTGTTCATTCTTAGTATTCAGTAGGGCCTTATGTGGCAGTGGTTGTGTGTGTGTTTTTTTTCTTTTTTTCCATAACCTGTATCTGGAATGCTGTATCCTAGCACACTCTGATGAGCTTTCCTTGCTATTGTTTAAAGTCTGTTTTGTTTTTCAAAGATCCGTTGTGAAGTTTCTTAATGTGACTTATAAATCTAGAGCTTATGAATAGATGAGTCATGTGTTTTAAACGATCAGACTTAGTTTTGTCTTGGTGTTTTGCTGTTTTCTACTGATGGTTTCCTGAACATTTGTGCCTTTGAATCAGAGTTCTGAACTGATACTCTGGTTTCCCTTCAGATTGTGTAAGTCTTTCCCCTTTTACTAAAGTTTCGAACTACCCAGTTTAAAAGACCCAGACTCTAGTTTGATTTGGCCTCTAGCTCACTATTGGGACAAGTCCTAGCGTGTATGATAAATCACATTGTTTGCTGAGAACGATGGCAAGGAAAACCTGGCCACCCCTCCCCCTCCAAGTGGAAAACTGCTTGGGGCATTCTAAAGTAGCAAGAAGGTATACGGATATCATACACCAGTTAAAACAATTATTTAGTACGGGATACGTGACTCTGCCCCCGTGGCTCCCTCATGGAGAATACTTTCTAGTTTGTTTTTGATCAGTGGTAAGTAGGCACCAGCTGCCTACCTAGTTTAATCTTGGTTCTATGAGAAAACACAGAACACCTGTTTGTTAATAATAATCACCTGTTCAAAGAGAATAAATACATGGGTCAGAATCAGCTCGAGGCTCTCAGCCTGGAATGCTATCAGTTCCCTGAAGCTCTCAGTTGGGAAGGCTGTTGGCCCCTGGATAGTCCCACTTTGCTGTTCTGTCTGGGTGTCTGCTTCTTAATTCCTTCAGCACTTCGTGGGTGGGGATCTCTATGGCAGAGCTGATCTCAGTAGCTCACTTTGTTAACTTTGGTTGTGAACTTTATATCCACAAGACAGATTAGTTTGACAAAAATCTGTGATTCACATACCGATTTTACTTTGGACTGGGTAAGTTATTTGAATTCTAATCTAGTGTGGATAGAAAAATTGGATACAGAATTCTGGTAGAGTTGGCATAGGATGAAGGAAACTGTTTATTGAGTGCTTACTATGTGCTAGATGCTATTTATTTTCTTTATTCATTAACCTGTGAAGGAGATTTTATCTTTATGTTTTAGTTACAGAAATATGAGATACAAAGAAGCTGGATCCAGAACTTTGTTCAAAGTCAATTTCATTCCAAAGCCAAGGTTCTTTTTGTTGGAATTTGGAAGCAGTTCCAGACTTTTCTAATAGAGTCATTAGGACAAATGAAAGGTATTATATGTGTCTCTTGAAGAAAGTACTCTCTGTGGCACGTGATGCTACTGGTAGAATACTCATCCCCCTCCTTTTTTTGAGACAGAGTCTTACCCCATCGCCAAGCTATCGGAGAACAGTGGTGATCATAGCTCACCTGGAACTCCTAGGCTCAAGCAGACCTCTTGCTTCAGTTTCTTGAGTAGCTAGATCTACAGGCATGTGCCAGCATGCCCAATAAATTTTTATTTTGTAGAGACAGGGTCTCTATGTTGCCTAGGCTGGTTTCAAACTCCTGGCCTCAAGCAATCCTCCTGCCTTGGGCACCCAAAGTGCTGTGATTACAGGTGTGAGCTACTGAGCCAGACCGGAATACCCTTAAGATGCAAAAGAGAGTGACTGGATAAATAAACTATTTTTCTGGATCATCCATTAAGACTGCGCACCCATGGTAGTGCAGTAATTCACATTGTGCCTTTAAGTGTGCTTTACCATCCTGAGTGAAGGGACCATGATTAAAATTCCCATGGCATTCTATGGTTTTATGATTGTGAGTTCAAGTCTTGCTCTCTCTCAACTAATTTCTGTGGCCCCGGACTAGAAATAGCCTTTTTGCTTTTTGAGCTGCAGTTCCCTTGTGTGTAAGATGGGAAAAGTAGTACCTACTTTATATACCATGTTGCTCGTCGTTGGACACATAGTATATGTTCAGCAAGCATTTTTTGGTCTGTGGTTGTACCCGTAATTGGGGAGAATTTTTTTCTTTAAGTGTAGATCAGTTACGGTATAGGACATTGGAAGGTAGAAGAAGAGGTACTATATGCAGCAGTTACTGACCTTTCCAGTCTGCATTCCTATTTAGAAATAGTTACGGTATTTGTGTTACTGTTTTAGGAGACATGAATTAGCTAATAACTTGTTTGCAACGTTTCTTGGCTAATTTTTATAAATGTAATTAGATTTCATAACACTTTGTGTAAGCAGAACATAGATATCTTGAGAGAAAAATGCATAATAAAAGAGCTGATTTGATGGTTTCTAGGGGCAGATTTATTTTGAGATTCCTTTCAGCAGACATTTGAAACAGTGTATTATGGGCTAGGCCCTGAAAGAACCAAGGGAGAGTAAAAGCACAGTCCTGGGTCACAAAGGGTGTATCTCTGGAGGATAAGATCTCGGCATTTTTTATCCTGCTCACAAATCAGAAAGAATACATTTTATGCCAGTAACAAGTAGATAAACTCACTGAAGAAATGTTTAAGCAGGAGGAATGTGCACCAGCCACTAGGAATGCAAAGATAATTGGGGGGTAGTGAGAGAGATGGAAATCTATGGTGTCAGTGTTACAGTACCGACTTTGTGGAACACAGGGTTCTAAGGAACACAGATGAGGGATGAGGGTGGGATGTTTGTGCTAGGTCTTTTTTTTTTTTTTTTTTTTTCTGAGTTGGAGTCTTGCTCTGTCACCCAGGCTGGAGTACAGTGGTGTGATCTGGGCTCACTGCAACTTCTGCCTCCTGGGTTCAAGAGATTCTCCTCTTTCAGCCTCCCGAGTAGCTGCTACTACAGGAATGCGCCACCATGCCCGGCTAATTTTTTTTTTTTGGGTATGTGTGTGTGTATTTTTAGTAGACAGGGTTTCACCATGTTGGCCAGGCTGGCCTCCAACTCGTAACCTCACGTGATCTGCCTGCCTTGTCCTTCTAGAGGGCTGGGATCACAGGCATGAGCCATAGCACCTGGCTTGTGCTGGGTCTTAAAAGCATGAGTAGGAATTTGCCAGGCCTGGGTTGAGGAGACAAAGAATGGAATGATGGTTCTGCAGTGATAGTGTGTGCAAAGAAGCAGACGTCAAAGAGCTTGGTGTGTTTGAGTTCAGTGAGCAGTAGAATCATTTAATGTGGATAGGGTGTGGTCACCAAACGAGGTTGGAAAGTCAAGATGGGGTGGGTGGAATCATCTTTTAGTTTGTTCTCCTGAAGCAAAAGGGAGGCTGGTCTGGTTTTGTTTTGTACAGCTCATTCCGGAAGCAGTAGAGGACAGTGGCTTGGCGGAGGGAGAAGGGAGCATTGCCTCTCAGACAAGTTTGAGGAGTTACTGTAGTTTAGGACAGATTGTGAGGGCCAGAATACAATGAGGTTGGAGGGGAGTCAGCAGATCTACTGGACATTTTGAAAGTTGAATGGATGAAACTTGGTGAGTAGATGGTGGGAATTAGGAGGTGGTAGTCAGAATAACTGGAAGTTTCTAGCACAGGCTGCTGGGTGAGTGAGAATACACTGAGGGATGTGATTCATTCTGGCATGGGAGAGAAGTTGGCTTCCTGGAAGTGCTGATGTTTGAGTTTGGCGTAGATTACCTTTTTCAAAGTGCTTCTTGATCTTGCCCACAATCAGTCCATTTATTTTAGAAAATACCAACTACTTACTGCATGCCAATAATTGATATTTTAAGAATATTAAACAATGTTAATTGTGGCAAAATACACATACCATAAAATTTAGCATCTTAACCATTTACCATCTTAACCATTTTTAAGTGTAGAGGCAGTGGCATTAAGGTACATTCACACTGTCATGCAACAACCACCACTGTCCATTTCCATAACTCTTTTCATGCTGCAGAACTGAAATTTTGTACCCATGAAACAGTAACACAGTTTCTCCCTCCTCCTTGTCCTGGCAAATACTTTGTTTCTATGAATTTGACTATTCTAGGTACTTTATGTAAATGATATCACACTAAAGTGTTTTGTGTTCTTGTGACTGGCTTACTTCACTGAGCTCAGTGTCACTAGAGTTCATCCATGTAGCATGTGTCAGAATGTGTTTCCTTTTAAAGGCAGAATAATCCATTGTGTATATATATATACACCACATTTTCATCCATCCACCAATGGACACTAGAGTTGTTTCCGCATATGGGTCATTGTGAATAATATTGCTTTGACTGTGGGTGTGCAGTTACCTTTTCAAGTCCCTGCTTTTAGTTCTTTGGCGTGTGTACCCACAGGTGGAATTGCTGGATCATATGGTAATTCTATTTTTAATATTTTGAGGAGCTGCTATACTGTTTTCCATAGTGGCTGCATCATTTTACATTTCTAACAGCAGTGTACAAGTGTTCCAGTTTCTCTGCACCCTCACCAACATTTGTTATTTTCTGTTTTTGTGATAATAGTCATAGCATGTGAAGTGGTATCTCACTGTGGTTTTGATTTGCATTTTACTAATAATTAGTGATGTAAGCATCTTTTCATGTGGTTACTGGCCATTTGTATATCTTTGGAGAAATACCTGTCAAATCCTTGGCCCATTTAAAAGTTTTTTATTGAATTTTGTTTTTTTGAGATGGAGTTTCATCCTTCGCCTAGGCTGGAGGATAGTGGTACGATCTCTGCCCACTGCAGCCTCTGTCTCCCAGGTTCAGGTGATTCTCCTGCCTCAGCCTTCCGAGTAGCTGGAATTACAGGTGCCCACCACCACATCTAGCCAATTTTTTGTATTTTTAGTGGAGACAGGTTTCACCATATTGACCAGGCTGGTCTTGAACTCCTGACCTCAGGTGATCTGCCTGCCTTGACCTCCCAAAGTATAGGATTATAGGCATGAGCCACCATGCCTGGCTCATTGCCCATTTTTTAAATTGGTTGTAGGAATTCTTTATGTATTCTGAATAATCCGTCATCAGGTAAGAGTTGCTAACGTTTTCTCCCATTCTATGGGTTGCCTTTTCACTCTGTTGGTTCTGTTCTTTGATGTATCCAGTAGTTTTTTTAATGAACCTTAAATTATAAGGGAGATTGTTGCTTTTATAGTAATTTTATTGAGTTCAAATAAAGGAATTCATTTCCCCCATTTTCCTTTAGCGGAGTATGATACAATTTTAGAATTTGAAAGAGGGTTGGTATTCACTTCTTCTGGAATTTTACTTTCTCGGTAGGATTTACTGACCTAGTATCTCTTGAATAATGTCTCCTTCCTTTCTTTTCTTTTTTATAGCCCTCAGTTGTGGTTATTAGAATAAGCATCATGACCATGACTTCCCTGGGCTGGTCACTCATCAACAGCTGTCCAGTTAGAAGCAAGTCTGGTCATATCTGCTTTTGTGTACCACGTCTTAACAGTTGTAGTTGCCTTGGGGTTGTCTCCCTACTCAGGCCCTTCTTTCCGACTTTCACCTGGGTCACGAGTAGGTCTTCTGCTTCAGTTTTCTCTTATTTTTCCTGCATACTTTTTAGATTGGCCTTTCCAAAACACCTCAGAAATTTGAACTTATTTCAGGGGCTTTGTGATGCTTTTAGGATCAGGTTCAGACTACTAACCCTGGCAGTCCAACTCCTTCTACCTAGACCTTAACACCCCTTTCCAATTTTTTTCTTTCCTAATCATTGTTATATTGGTGGTGTTAGTCAAGACATTTTATCTTCCTTGGGCTGGGGTAGGGTGCTTGACAGCTGGGACATTTCTCCTCTGTGACTCTTCGGATTTACCCTCTGTCACCTGGAGGTGCCTGTGCTGTGCCCTCTGCTTGGAATGCTATCATCTCTTTAACTTGCCTGGTTTTTCGGAGCCTAACTCAAATCCCTTTCCTCCTTGCATCCTTCTCTAGCTGATCCAGCCCATAGGGATTCATTTTCCTGTCACAGAATGATGATGTCATTTATTTTCTGTGCTATTTCATTGGGCAGTTGATTGTAAATGACGGTGTGTTGTGTTAGCTTTTTGTGTGTTTAAAATGTTCTGTCCCACTTAGTTTCTTGTGGTAGTAATCATGACTTGAACTCTAAACAGGTTCTGTACATGTGGGCAATTGATGGATCCTCATTGATTCTGTAACATTGGTTCTCCAAGTGTAGACAATAGACCAGGTTCTCCAAGTGTAGGCAGTAGACCATTGGACATTCCTGAGGCCCTTTCAGTGAGTCTGTGAGGTCAACACATGAAAACATTATTTACCTTTTTATAGTGTTCAGACATCTGACCTGATAGTGCATAGTGCAAAAGCAACAATGGGTAAAGCTGCCGATGCCTTAGAATCAGTCAAGACAATGGACTACACTGAACTCCAGTAGTCATGGTATTCATTACAGTCACGTACTGTGAGTGAAAAATAATGCCAGTTCCACTTAATGTCCTTGATGAAGTAGTGAACATTATTACTTTTATGAAATCTCAACCTTTGGAGTACACATTTAAGTGTGTGAAGGAAAGGGAAGTACACACAAAGGAACTCTGCACATGGAAGTGCTATGGTTGCGTGGAGGAAAAGCTCTCCTGCGATTGACTTTAGGGTGAACAAATTGCTTTTTTAAATGAAACTCCATTTTTATTTGAAGGGAGGACTATGATAAGCTGTGGTTATCCAGAAATTGGCTGTTTGGCAGATACTTCCTTGAAAATACAAAGTAAGACTTTTACTTCAACAGTATTTGTTGCCAGTGAGAAAATTTGAGTTTGCAAGCGAAAATCAGAAGTTTTGGAAAACATGTATTCGCCATCATGAGCTTGATAGCTTTTCAGTATTTAAAAGCTTTGAGTATAGTAATGATATTAACAAGTGTGATTTTTTGATATTGTATAATGAAATTATCTACATTTGGAAGATCTGCATAACTCAAGGAACCAGTATTTTCACAAATGATCAGTGTATGATGTTACAGCAAAATCATGCTTGGGTAAAAGATTCATTCAAAGTGAAAGATGAGTGACTTTTAATGTAACAGTACAAAATGGTCATCGATAAGGTTTCAGATTTCACCTTGCGACTAACCCTTTAAGAAACTACTACTTGTCAAATTTTGGTGTAACATGGAAAAAGAATATTAACAACCATCCAAAAAGACTATTAAAATGCTACTCCTTTTTCAGATTGTGTATCTATGTGAGGCAAAATTTTTAAAACGTTCTTCCCCAAACAGTGTAACAGTTTGAATGCAGAAGCAGACATGAGAATTCAGCTGTCTTCTATTAAGCCAGACATTAAAGAGATTTGCCAAAATGTAATACAGTGTTACGTTTTTATTTCTGTTTTGTTTTAGAAAACAGTTGTTTTTCATAAAAAATGTTTATTTCTTGTGTAATGAGTTCATTGAATTTTAAAATGAATTAATACATATTTTATAAATTTTTCTGTTTTAATTTCTGATACAATCAAGTACCAGTAAATATAACCCACATAACAAAAGTTCTTTGGGATCTTCAAGTTTTAGGAGTAAAAAGAAGGGATCCCAGGCAACCAACAGCTTCGAAACAGCTGATTATAGCTTATAGTGGATTGAAAAAGCTGATTCTCATGAAATACTTTAATTTCTTGCTTATTTGAAAATCTTTATAGAAACAACACAGAGGTAAATAATTTGTTTCTACTTTTATTGTGCTGAGTTATAGTTATTGGGCACTATATATATGCCTGACACTGCACTGAACACCGTACCTATATTTATTTCCTCTAACTTTTATCTTATCCTTCAGTGTATTTATTATCTTAGTTTTACAAATCGGGGGGCTAAGGCACTGGCAGGTTAAGTAATTGGCCCAAACTTCTTCAAGAGTTAAGTAGTAGAGCCAAGTTTTAAACTTAGTTTTAAGTTGAAATTGAAAGCCCGAGCTTTTCATCATGATGTTCTGCTGCCTCACAGAAGAGTTTGTAAGTCAGCACTGTTTCCGCACTACAAATTGATTGTTAAGGAAAAGTGTAGAATGCTGTTGTCTGAAGATTGCTGATGCAAGGTTGAGCAGTTGCTGAAGATCCTGCTCATGTTTTCTTTTTATCCCAGACCATATAGTTTTGTACTGTTTTGTGGAACTGGATCTTTAGAAGGTGGTTCTTTGAGAACTTCAGAACAGATGATAACTGGAAGACTATGGGCTTAATTACTAGTAGTTAGTATGCAAATCTAGCTCAAGGTTGGAGAAATGTTCACGATGTCTTTAGTTCAGTTGTCATTGCTTATGCTAGTTCTTTCATTTAAGGGTATAGAAACCTTAGATTGTTTGAAAGTGTTATTTTGAATCAGAAAGGAGTTTTCCCATTGGGAGAAAAGGAAATGGGGATGGAGTTGAAGTCAGGTGAAGGTGAGGAGAAGAGCACCATTTCTCTGATCTCAGGCTTTTGGGTTATTGTGCTGCAAGCATCAGGTGACTGAAAAAGCAAACGTGAAAGTACAGATTCAGAGAGGGGAAGGGACTCGACCCAGGCACCCTACATGGGAACATATGTCACCACGGTTTCAGCTCTGGTTGGTGAGATTGCAGTGTGTTCACAGGCCCTTGTTGGTATTCTTAGCACACTTGTTTCTGCTTGGTGGGTTTGTTGATTGAGAGCACCTCAGAAGCACTTATATTCACAGTATCCCACATGCCTGAGTAACTCAACTTTATATTACTTAGATAGCTACTTTAAAATTGTCTTGGTACATTTATTTTGAAATTTATATGAACGGCTTTATTTAGCTTATCCATTATACTCCTCTATTAAGGAATATATGTATATGTTAATTGTACTTTATGATACTTGAACTTTCATTGTTTTCTCCAACCTTTTTTACCACCTCAGTGGAAAGGGAGATGAGAGTACCTGTTTTAGTCTGAAAAGCAGAGAAAAAAGGTGTAATTCTTTAAGTTTTTCATCTTGTTTAACTCACGTGTTATTCCCAGGTTCTTCTCCAGTGTTCATACTGTGTCTTGAAACTAGTCTTTTGCTTCCTATTGTGGCCCATGTATAATTGGTACTTGTCTTTCAGATTTGCGTTCTGTAAACAGGCTTTGACAGAGGGGCAAATTTAAACTTGAAAAGTGCCTATTCATTTCTGATAAGTGTTTTGTGGTAGAATTAAATTGCTGATTGTGTGAAGGGGTTTTGAAAATGAGGGAAAAACAATGAGAACTTACAAATAGTAGCACAGTAAAAAAAAATACATATAAAAGGGGAATATGACCATCGTGCTTTTTTTTCCCTTCAGAACTAGTCAATAGCTTTTCATTCCAGTAATATTTAACAAGATTTCTATACACATAAAAATGAGGGGTAGTGAGATGTAGATGGTGATACAGAGAATGAAGATGGGAAAAAATTCTCTTAGTATTAATACATATGGTATAGGTACAGAGTGTTCCTTTATGTATATAATTTGAAAAGGGTGAGAGTGCTCCAAAATAGGATAAGCAAGTTGGTAAACTACATGTTTTGTTAATTATGTCAGTGCCTTCTGGTGTGGATGCATTTCTAAGATGAATAGTTAATTTGTTCTTGTTTCTTTTTCAAAGTCTCTTTGAGCAAATGACAAATAGAGAAGATGTCCTAACTCTAAGGAGAGACCATTGACATTTGCCCGAGGCCTTTTCTTGTCTGGCCCTCACATTGTATTTGAGAAGTATGCGACTGGATGTGACTAACATGCTCTAGGGAGGAGGGTTAGTAATCTGTTTTCGGAAGTGGATTCTGGGATTGTTACGTGCAATTGGTGCTTTAGGATGGGAGAGAAATCACCCAAGTGTAACATCAGAGTGTGAGGAAGTGTGACCTGTCAGCTGTTTCGGTTGGGCTTTCTGGTGTTGGAGTGGTTTGTTTCTTAAATTTTGCTTTCAGGTTTGGGGTGGTAGTGAAGTTTAGAAATTCATTTATTTTTCTTTAATTAGTAATAGTATCCCAGGAATTTCAAAGGGAATTGCTTTAAAAAAAAATGAGACGTGTATGTTGATGATTAGCTTCTAAACAGTGATGGGAGGTTTATGAGTGAGCTGGTGCAGTGTGCATGATTCTTTTCTTGAGCTCAGATTTTGTGGATCAAGGCAGATTTGTAAATAGAAAAATAATGAGTCAGTAAGGTAAATGTCTATGGGAAGATTTGAACGAAGTGAGATGGGAGCACAGCAGGGCAGAGCAACTATATTTGCTTTGAGGAGTTGAGGAGGGAAGGACATTTCTAAAATTTTGAGAGCGTTAAAGAACAGGTTATTTTATAATTTGAGTTTATCATACTGTGTACTTGCATAAATGGACACATAATCTTTAGTCTCAACACCTCTATTCATTGTGCAGTTTATGTTTAGCACTGTGCTAGGTTCTTGGAGAAGGAGTTAAAAAATAAAAGATGTCCTATTTCAGTACTTTCTTGGGAGTGGGACTACTTTGTGAACAGTTTGAAAAACGTTTTGTTCAAGACTCAGTTGTGGGTAGCCAGGTACTGTGGTGGAGTGGTGCTTTTGTTAATTGTTTTTTTCCCTTCCTGCTGGTAAGCCGCTTTAGAAAATCATTCATTTCGTTGATGTAAAGTCACACTTTATACCTCTATGCAGTAATACTGGCAACTACGGTAGACATGACTGGTAACCTCAGTAATTTTGGGTACTTCAGTGGTCAATGAGTATGTCTAAGGCACTTAATTTCTTCCATGGCTAACTAATTTTTAGTGGGGAAATGGAAATTTGAGAGAAGAAGGTGGATAATTTTCTCTAACTTGCAGAGTGTGTTAAGTATTGAATCACATCTTTTATAATTATGAGAATTTTGGTGTATGTTTGAAAGCCAGAGATAGTGTTAAGGTCATTCTGCTGAAAACCAACCCATCTGAAACCCAGTTCAGTCCATTCCACCCCCAGCAAGGTCTTAGTTTCCCTGTCATGGTTCAGTTCTCCTTTTCCCTGCCTGTTAAAAGGTAGCAAATTTTGGGGGTTCTTATACATGTGTGCTCCTTTAAAATTGTTCTGTAACGTGTAAGCTGGCCTGTTCACAAATGGTTACAGGATCAACATTTGTTATTTGGTGGAGTTTTTGATATTAGAGTAATATAAATGTGTCACGCTTCAAAATGAAATACGGGATTTTATTAACTAGTGTCTTTGTTTCATTCCTTTCCAAAAGAAAATTAATGCTTCACTTGAAGAGCTGATTTTTTTTGCAATAAGTTTCCTTTACAAGCTTGCTAGCATAGGAACAAAAGGTCACTTTTTTCTTCGCCTTTTACTGTTTTCTGATTGATAATAAATTGTGGATTGATATTAGAAATATTAATAACTTATCCTAGGCAGGAGCCAGGCTTCCTTTAATATATGCCAGATGAACTTCCAGTAGTTTTTGGACTTTGAGATTTTAGAAACTTCACTTTTAGGGGTGGGTGGGATTTTGACTTCACTGCTTTTTCTTTGTCTTAGTTTAATATTGGTATGTACGACCAAAGGAATCCCTCTGGTATTCACTGGTCCTTTTTGGTAGAATCGAAATAGCATATGAATAATAGGCATTTAAGTTAGAAAATAATGGTTTATGTAAATTAACCAGAAATTACTGGAATGTAGTATTGGTCAAGGTTGTAGAATCAGGTTAACGAGTACAATTAATGGATATTAGGAATGGAAGTGTTGCAATATAATGACAAGTCATTAATTGTTAAAAGAACAATCTATTGTTAGCCCATTGATAAACTTTGTGAGATACTTGAGAGCAAAGTTTGTGATCTTTCTTTTGCTGATTAAGCATGACTGCCATTTTGCCATTTTCTGCTTTGTTCCAACCATTATGTTCTAAGTGCTTATTAATCCTCACCAGCAGCCAGTGAAGAAGGTGACAGTATTCTAGTTTTACAGCTGTGGAAATGAAGCTTATATGTTAAGGAGCTCATCAGGCAGCACAAAACCAAGAAGTTATTAGTACTGATAATTGAACCTAGATTTGTCTGGCTCCAGTCTGGTACTGTCCAGTAGAAGTATAATGTCAGCCACTAGGTAATTTAAAATTTCCTAGTTGCTACATTAAAGGAAAAGGTAATTTTAATATTTTCTTTTAATTTAGTATATAAAAGTTAATTTTAACATGTAATTAATTATAAAATTGAGATATTTTACATTTTTACATTCTGTTTTTATAACCTCCTTCTTTATTATTATTCTGAGATAGGCTGTCTCTGTCGCCCAGGCTGGAGTGCAGTGATGGGGTCATAGCTCATGCAGCCTCAATCTCCTGGGCTCAAGGGCCCCTCCCGCCTCAGCCTTCCGAGTAGCTGGGACTGCAGGTGTGGGCCACTATGCCTGTCTGTTATTTTTTCTGTAGAGACAGGGTCTCACTTTGTTGCCCAGACACGTCTCTACCGCCTAGGCTCCAGATGATCTTCCCAAAGTGCTGGGATTACAGGTGCGAGCCACCATGCCTGGCCTTTTGTACCATCTTTAAAGTCAGTGTGTGTATTTTAGATTTATAGCACATCTCAATTCGGGCTAGCCACATTTCTTCAATTTGAATTGTGGCTAGCACAAATGGAGGTTGTGGCTAGTGGCCCTGTTGTGGGATTGTGTAGCCCTGATGCCTGTGCAGTGGCCAGTACTCCGTTTTGCTTAAGTTTATAAGCAGTAAGGAACCAAGACTTCAACATCAGAGTAGGTTTTGCATGTTGTTGAATTATTTAAGCTTGTAGCATATAATTAGAGTCATTAGTTTAATAAAATCAGTCATTACAAAATGTGTTAAAGTAGCCGTGTCATAATGCAGATATTTGATTGTCTTTCCCATACTTAGAAATTTTACTTCTCTGAACAGGAGATGATGTAGGTTAAAATAAACTAGTTAAGTTGTATTTAAAAGGGAAATAATTGCACTTAGCGTAGAGATTATAAGGAATACAATCACATAGTTATCATTAATAATAAAGACCACAAGTGGCCAAGACCACTTTAACCACAAAAAGGAGACAGTTGAAATATTGTACATGGGTTTAAGTGTAGATAATTCAGCAGTCTGTTTATAGTACCTGCTGCGTGCTGGGCATCGTTTAGATGTTCAGATACTAAATAAGAAATGGATCCTGTGCTCAAGGATGCCGCCCTTAAGGGTTTAATTAGGACCATTATTTCCAGAATAGGGTTTTTTCCCCATCTGATTGGGGTTTCAAAGAAAAATTTGGTGGTGATGGGAAGAGCCTACATACATTTTTGGACATTTCACAGTGGACACTATTTGCTTTAAGTATAACGTTTGTCTCATCATAGGATTCATAAAGTTTTCAAACAACCTTGCAAGTATTTTGCAAACTTCTTTGTATGCATTAAAACAAAGTATGGTTTTGAGATTTGTTTATGGCAGCCTCAGGGCCACTTTGTAAAATGCTCTCCTTTTGACATTCTGTGAGCTGCCATTACATTACCCCATTTCTATTCCTGGTATTGACTCATTGATCATGTTAATGAACTTGATCTGCATTTTCGACTGAGCTTAGTCATACAACTAACATTGCCCCTAATAAATTTGTGTATCAGTCTCAAAAACTATTGTATGTCACCATTGAACTGGATATTATTATGTATAGGATTGCTTAGTTGCAAGGTAGATGCAAATATAGTTGCTAATCATTTAAGAATAAAAGGTTCTTGGTATTCTGGTTTTGGGTTTGAGGAGGGAGAGTAAAAATTTTCCAAGTTTAGTGAGTTTTTTTTTGTTGGGGGTGGAGAGGGAATGGAGAGAAATAATTAAGCAGTATTTATTTGTTATAAAATAATGACAGCTTTGTCTGAGTAGGTGTTGAAATAAAAAAAATGACAGCTTTTTAAAAAAGCCTGAAGGATAGTATATGCCTTTTGTCAGTAGTAATCAACATATGTATGTCATCTTTTCTGTTGATAAGTGTCAATGCCTAAGGGTAAAGTAGGGCAAAGAGAAGGAAAATTGTGTACCTAATTTTCTCTGTGAGGCTGTAAAGAATGAAGAGGGTGAAAGAAAGGCACACCTTTCTTACTCTTCCGTCATTTCTAGATGGCTTAAGTGTCTGGATCTGACTTTTTCTTTCTTTCTTTCCTTTTTTTTTTTTTTTTGAATCTGACTCTTGAAACAGTGTTCAAACAGCAGCAATGGCTTCAAGATGTAGACTGTTGTCACTTCATTTGTATGGTGATCTGCAAGATAGCTTCTTGGGAAATCTGGCTCATAACTTTGGATAAGATTGATGGCTTCCTTAGCCCAGTCTGTTCATTCATCTTTGGAGTGGATTTCTTACCTTTCCTGCTTGAAGAGAATGGATGCAGGGCATGGTATTATTCTGAAAGCTTGTTATTCAGTATGAAGCAATCAGTTGACAATATCTTGAGATAGAAAAGACAAATACACCTTGAAAGTTGATACTTAAAACTCTTAGCCTAATTGGGATTTGGAGGAGGACTACCGTATTTCACCAGAGAATAATGCTAGAAAATTTTGCTAAGGGTAAAAATGTAAGGACCATTTTTGAAAGAGGTCAAGAGCTAGCTATTTTATGTGAGGGAAATTATCTGAATGGGATGGAATTATAGGGAAAGGAAGTTGAAATATTAAAAGAGAACTTCCCCCAATATTTTCTTAAATGTGGGATATTTTTTATTGGGAAAAAAATTTAAAGGACTACATTAAAAATGAGAATACTTAACAGGCTGAAGTAGGAGGACTGCTTGAGTCTAGGAGTTTGAGGCCAGCCTGGGTAACATAGCAAGACCATATCTGTCTTTCAAAAAAAAAAAAAAGTTGGAATTCCTCATTTTAAGGAGTTGTGGTTCATTCCTAGTCATAGATGAGGACAGTTGAATTACTGTGGAGGTCTTAGAACCATTTCCAATGTATAGACTCTTATTAAACAAAGGTACAGATGGATGATGACGTAGAAATACAGGTAGTGATTTTGTTTGATGCCTCGTTTCTCAAGTTTTAGAAAACAGTGACAGTCTCAGAGAAAATAAGCAATTATTTTATGAAATCGCTAGGTGTCAGAACAGTCCAAGGCATAAAGAATTAAGGGAGAATGTTGCTTTAGATTGCATTTGAGTTCTTGTGGTGTACTAGGGATTTTTAAAGGGTCAGCAAAGCAAAAACTAAAAATAGATGGAAGCTTATCTGCACATGTGAACTTGAGGAACAGCTGGAGTGGGTCTCTCACTCCCTTATGCCTCCCAACTGAATAATTCTCCCTCTCTGGTTATTTGCTTTATTGAGGAAAGTCTTCATTGGCTCTGATGGCGTTTTTGAGAAAGATATTAAAGGGGCTTGAATTAGAGCACAGGAAGTGAAATAAATGACAGGAAACATTTGATCATTTCTGGCACTGTCAGTGAAAGCACAGTATTTGATTTGAGAGGTTTCAGGACAGTAGCAAATGTTTTGGGGTGTGTGTGTGTGTGTGTGTGTGTGTGTGTGTCTGTGTCTGCGTCTGCACACGCTCATCTTCATATTCTTTTTTTTTCTTTGCCTTTCTATCTAATATTCACTGTCGAGATTTTCATAACGTAATTTCAAGAAGCAAAGACCTTTCCTCCTCTGTTAAGGAGTTACAACCTTTCACAGGTCCAAGAAGGGTGATGGAAGGGACTTTTTTTTTTCTCACATAAACTTTATTTTCCCACTTACTGTTTTTTGGTTTGTATGCATTATTAAACAACTGCATTTCCCCCATTTGGCATTAGGAACATTTGCAGTTTGGTTTCTAATATCATCATTCGTGCGCCATAAGGAAGGTCTCTGCTCTACCTCCCATATATCCAGTACCCAAAACTCACTGCCTGGCACTGAAGTAGGTGCTCCAGTATATGTCAGCATGACATATGTTCTATGACTGGAACTCTTCCAAATCATTCATCAGGGTTGGAATCAACTTCTTCCAAAACTCCTGTTAATGTTTTGATGTTCTCCTATGAATTGTGAATGTTCTTAATGGCATCTAGAATGGTGAATCCTTTGCAGAAGGTTTTCAGTTAACTTTGCCCAGATTCATCAGAGGATGGATGGCAGGTTTACGTTTATGAAATTAGTTTCTTAAATAATAAGACTCGAAAGTCAAACTTCTGGATCAGCGGGTTGAAGAAAGCAAGTGTGTTAGCAGGCATGCAAACAACCTTAATCTCCTTGTTGATCCTCAGACGTCTTGGGTGACCCAGGTGTATTGTCAGTGAGCAGAAATCGTTTTTTTTTTCTGGGCATTAGGTCTCAACAGTGACCTTAAAATAGTCATTAAACCGTGCTATAAACATGTTCTGTCCAGGCTTTGTTGTTCTAGTTACGGAAACAAAGAGTAGACTTAGCATAATTCCTAAAGGCTCTAGAATTTTTAGACTGGTAAATGAGCATTGGCTTCAACTTAAAGTCATCCGCTGTACTAGCCCTTAGCAAGAGAGTCAGCTTGTCCTTTGAGGTTTTGAAGCCAGGCATTGACTTTTCCTTTCTAGCTATGGAAGTCCTAGATGACGTCTTCTTCCAGCATAAGGCTGTTTTGTCTACATTGAAAATCTGTTGTTTAGTGTAGCTACTTTCATCAGTTGTCTAGATTATCTGGATAACTTGCTACAGCTTCTGTGTCGGCACTTGCTGCTTCATAGTGCACTTCTGTGTTATGGAGATAGCTTTTTGACTTTAAACCTCACAAATCAGCCTCTGTGCTAGCTGCTAGCTTTTCTTCTGCTGCTTCTTCACCTGTCTCAGCCTTCATAAAACTGAAGAGATTATTTAGGACCTTTCTCTGGGTTAGCCTTTTGTTTAAGGGAATGTTGTAGCTGGCCTGATCTTCTCTCCAGACCACTCAAACTTTCATATTATTAATAACAATAAAGCTATTGTGTTTTCTTACCATTTACGTGCTCACTGGAATAGCGCTTTTAATTTCCTTGAAGAACTTTTCCTTTGCATTCACAACTTGGCTGTTTGTTGCAAGAGGCCTAACTTTCCACCTGTCTCAGCTTTTGACATGCCTTTCTTGCTAAGCTTAATCATTTCTAGCTTTTGAGTTAAAGTGAGAGACACGTGATTCTTCCTTTCACTTGAACACTTAGAAGCCATCGTGGGGTTTTTCATTGGTCTCATTTCAGTATTACTGTGTCTTAGGGAATAGGGAGACCCAAGAAGAGGGAGAGAGAGAGGGTAGCAGCAAATTGGTGGAGCAGTCAGAACATACACAACATTTAGTTTGCTGTCTTTTGTGAGCACAGTTAGTAGTGGTGCCCCAAAACAATAATAATAGTAACATAAAAGATCAATCATCACAGATTACCGTAACAGATATAATAATGAAGATGTCTGAAATATTGTGAGCATTACCAAAATGAGACGCAGAGGCATGAAGAGAGCCACATGTGTTTTGGAAAAATGGTGATAAACTTGCTTGATGCAGGGTTGCCACAAACCTTCAATCTGTTAAAAATAGATATCTCTGAAGTGTAATAAAGTGAAATGCATTAAAATGATATATGCCTGTATTCAGGTTCATTATTTTTATTGGGATTACCTTTTTGTTGTGTATAAAAGGCCTGGTTATAAATTGTAATTTTCTAGTTGTGTTTAAATTACGTAAGATAAAACCTTTTGATTCTTGAAAAACAGTTTTGGGAATGTCAAACTAATTTTTAATTTTAGGGAAGTCCCCTAAGAACTTACAATAGAGGCCAGTCCTGGTGACTCATGCCTGTAATCCCAGCACTTTGGGAGGCTGAGGTGGGCAGATCACTTGCGGTCAGGAGTTCAAGGCCAGCCTGGCCAACATGGTGAAACCTTCTCTCTACCAAAAATAAAAAAAAATTAGCCAGTGTGGTCGCATGTGCCTGTAATCCTAGCTACTTGGGAGGCTGAGGCAGGAGAATCGCTTTAACCCTGGAGGTGGAGGTTGCGGTGAGCAGAGCTTGTGCCACTGCACTCCAGCCTGGGCGACAGCAAGACTCCATCTCAAAAAAAAAAAAAAAAAGAACTTAGGACAGTCATAACATACACAACATTTGTTTAGCTTGCTGTCTTTTGTGGGCACAGTTAGTAGTGGTGTCCCAAAACAATTATAATAGTAACAGAAAAGATCAATTTTGTTCATTTGATTGATGAGGAATTTGAGGGCCAAAGAGGCAAATCTACTAATTATCCTCATTCCATTCCGGTAGGAGTTGGGGCAAGGCTTTTGAAAGTACTGATATGAATTGGTGGGATAGATAAGTTTTCTTGAGCAGATGAAGTTTTTGGTTTTTAAAAACAGCCCAAAAGATACTCAGAAAAAAGATTGGTTTAAAAAAAAAAAGATCTGATCATCAGATTGCGAAGTATTTGTTTTGTCTGAAGAAAATAAGAGACCTCTATAAAGTAATATATTTCTGAGGCAATGTTTTAAGATTCTTGTAAAAAAGAAGCTCCAAAAATACTTCAGTACTAATTCATCCAAAAGAACTTTGCATAGGATAATCCTTGGTTCCTTATGTAACATCCAGTTTTGGCTCTTAATCAGGATTTATATGTTATTGAAATATTCTTTGAAATATTTTGTACTGGCTTAGTCTATTAATACTAATGGGTCCCTCACTTACTCTAAATGTAGAGTGTCACTGTATTACCAGACCTTGAGTTACTAAGCCAAGTGCTAATTAGGAAAGTAGACAAAGAAGCAGTGTTCAGCCGCTGGGGCAAGAACTCGGCCATCTCCCATTGTGTACTGTTTAGTGGGCTCTGTGAATACTGTCAGGGATCATCTAAAAAATAGGCAGAAATTTAAGAGAATGAGTGTGTGTGTATGCAAATTCACCTGAATATTGAGGTAGCACAATCTGAAATCTTTGCATTTTGGTTTTTTTTTTTTTTTTTTTGGTTATAACTGACACAATTGCACATATTTAAACTGTATTTTCACATGTGGTCTTAGGATGAAGGAAACAGAATGACCGTAAAAATGTAAAAGAGAGAAAATATTCTTAGTTCTCAATGTCATTCAGGAAAAACTTGGTGGAAGATGGTATGTGATAGTTGTTGAGGTTTATTTGTCCAGCACAGTTTCTACTCAGCTACTTTGTCATTTAAGATCCTAAGTAGAAAGAGATGCTAGCCACTACCCTATCTCTATCTGCAGTGTTTTTTAAAAGACAGTGCATTGCTACTTATTTTGTGATGATATCCTTTCCTTCATAAACGTCTCTGAAGAATTATTTCCATGTAATTCTTGTGGCCATCATTTGTATATAGTCCTGTTGGCTAGATGTTTTAAGTTGTACATGTCTGAAGTACTTTTTCCACACAATCTCCTTAGTATTTTCTGGTTTATAGGAATTGAAGCCTTGTTCTTAGTTTGTCCAGGCCTTCTGTGTGTATTCTGCTTTCATAGGAATAAACAACAGTAGTTATTAGAAATTTTAAGGTTCTCCTTCCTTCTCCTAGTGCATGATATTTTGAGAGGCCTGTGTTATCTTACATGCTTGATAGAGCACTTTTACGTTGGGAGTATGAATGGTATGCAAGTCTGTTGACTCCTAGACAAGTTTTTAAGCTGTGTGTGTGTGTGTGTGTGTGCGCGCACGCACGCACATACATACAAATTTTAAAAGTAAAATGTTAACCATGTATGTTTGGTAAATGCTAGACTGTAGATTTAAAACTGGAAGAAGCCAGTGGAATCATCTTGTCAATTTTGTTCATCTGATTGAGAGGAATTTGAGGGCCAAAAAGGCAAATCTGATAAGGCTAATTATATAATTCTAAAGACCTGCATTTGGGTCTAAAAAACCAGTTATGCAAATATAGATGAAGGAAGTTGTGGTTTAAGTGGAGTATTAGTTGAGCATAATAAGCTTATGTTAGTCATAAGTGACGTGACTGGTAGAGTTGCTAAATTGATCTTGAATTACAGTAGTAAAAGTATGTCAAGTCAAGGAGAAATGGGTGACCTGTTAGAGAAGGCGACAACAGCAGAATATTTGAAGTATCACATGTGTTTAGTCCTGGATCACCAGTTTTCAGAGGAACATTGACAAACTGGAGCTTACTATCCAACTTAAACTCCTGAGAACTATTTGAAACCAGAAGCCCCCACCAGGTTCTCCAGGTGCTCACTATATCTGACTTCAAGTGTTGTTCCTGGTCACATGAACAAGTCTGGCATTTTGCCTGTTTTTCTTAATGTAATTCTCTTGCTGTTCTTTCTGTATAAGGATCACAGTAAAACCTTTACTTTCCTAGAAGTCTTATCAGGCCATGGTACATTGATTGACTGACTGATTGATTGATTGAGATGGAGTTTGTGCAGTGGCACGATCTTGGCTCACTGCAACCTCCGCCTTCGGGTTCAACCTCTGCCTCAGCCTCCTGAGTAGCTGGGATTACAGGCATGCACCACCACGCCTGGCTAATTTTGTATTTTTAGTAGAGACGGGGTTTCTCCATGTTGGTCAGGCTGTTCTCGAACTCCCGACCTCAGGTGATCCACCTGCCTTGGCCTCCCAAAGTGATGGGATTACAGGTGTGACCTTCCTCAGCCTGCCATCACCTTATTTAAAGCTGTGAAGGCTGGAAGCTGTTTCCCAGAGTTTTTGCAAAGTTTGGCTCGGAGCCTCAATAAGAATACATTTTCTCCTTGTTTTTCAAAGTGGCTGGGGGTTTAAATGATCATTTGTGGGTTTGTACCTATGCTACTAATGCCTTGTTTCTAAAAATGGCATAAAAATTCATGGCCTTACGATCACTTTTGGCTTTCCTGTGATCTTGCATATCAGAGAATGTAGCGGTGTGGGTAGTACTATGGGTTGTCTACAGGAAAAACAAAAACAACCCCAAGAAAGCACACGGTGAAAAATGGTATTAGAATGACCATCCACTCCTTTTCTACTAGATAATCATTATTTTCATTGTCTTACCCTCGAGTTTCCACCTGAAGAGGAAGGGAAGTAATCTTTATTGAATACTTAGGGTGTGCCAGACAATGAACAAGTGCTTTACAATGTAGATTTTGTTTTTCCTTACCTTAATAGTGTGTTCTTATCCCACATACAGATGAACAAACTATGGTATATGAATAAAGTAATGATATAAAGCTAGTGGAACTGGAATTTGAATTCAAAATCTTGACTGAAAAGATCTTGTAGACTTTTATGACCACAAAAGACAAATTATATTATTCTCTTAGTTAGAATGGTCTAACTGCTATGATTTTTCTTCCTAAGTATTTACTTGTATACCTCTTAGGCCCCCTATCTGTTTTCCCTAGCATGTTTTCATGAGTTCTTAATTATCTTGAGTTTTAAAATTTGGAATCATGTGCTACTTCTCACGGTCTTCTCAGTTAATCTCTTTTTCTTCTTCCCTTACCAGACTAATGGTCCATCTGGGAGGTGGTTTTAGGCTAGGGAAGAGTCGGGGGAGGCCCGACTACCTCTGTGCAGCAAGGGAAGTAATTCCCTAAACTGTTCCTTAAAGTTCTATTTTGATTGAACTAATTTTCTGTATTGGTTGAGTATCTACTACAGTATTCTTTGTTGATACAATTTGGTCCTAGGTACCTAAGAAAATAGTTAACTCCCTCTGGACCCCAGGAAATTTAGGTTTGAGAGTTAAAGTGTGCATGTAATTGGTGGGTATGATAAGTGCCACAAGGGCATAGATCAACCAACCAACTAACCAACCAAAAACAAAACCATTCATTCCTCAGAATGAGGAAGAGAGCACAGATCTGCGTAGTTATTACAGGGAGGCTGTTCTCAGTCCTGGCTCTGGATGAGAATATCCTGGAGAGATTTTAATTCAGTAGGTCTGGGGTGGGGCAGCAATCTGTGATGCTGATATGCACTGGGATTTATGCCATCAAGGAGAATCTTTTATTTCTTCAGTTCTCCAAAACATGTTTGTTTTTATCTTTTGAATATTCCCTTGCATTTTCTCCTGTACTTTACTCTGGAATGGGAATAATGGAACTTGGGTGCCCGTTGGCTCTCTTACTGTATCTAGATAATAGATCTGTGAATATAATCTCTAATGGATTTAGGTAGAATGTCCAATGTGGGAGTAATTCAGTCTGTCTTGGAATTAATTGTAGAATCTAGTAAAATAGGTTTCATTAATATGGACCCTGTAATTTAAATCCGTATTTTGGAGGCACACTGGGGTGAAGTTTATCCTTAATAAGGGCACCATTGTTTACTGTGATGGTCTAATTACATGTTTTAATCATTGTTTAATCCAGCCTCTTCTTGGAAGTGTTTTAGTGGCTCCTACTTTCAAGTTATTATCTGCCTTATAGTAGTAAAAATTTAAGTTGGTTAACTTGTCATTAAATTATCTCTCCTAAGCAGTTAGAAATTAGTTGAAGTTATAAACACTGTTAGCTGTATAGAAAATAGGCTGACAGTTTCTCTTCAATTATAGAGAGAGATTATGTGACTCAGAATCTCTCCCATCAGGGGATGTGAGTGATTTGAATGCTAGTGGCTGCGGGTGGATTTGTTTCTTAAAGGCTGTGTGTTGGACTTCACTGAACCCACCTGTATAGCTAGGCTGTCTTGAAGTTTTAGTTATTCCTACTTTTGTGCTTGCAGTGATACTGTGGTGTGTTTCTGCCTTTGGTTCTGTTTTAAGATGTCAGACAGTTACTCTTTTATCTAGGCTTCTTCATTCTTACCCTAATCATTATGCGTAACAACTAGCATTTGAATCTATACCATATACCAGGCATCATGTTTGATGGCCTTATGTATATTAGCTTAATATTTATAATATCTGTGTGAGTAGTGCTGTTGTTACCCACATTTTGCAGGTGAAAAAGCAAAGCTTTGAGGGTTTCAATACTTGAACTAGGTCAAAGAGCTAACAAATGAAAGATCCCAGATCAAATCCATACATGCTTTCAGAACCTGTATTTTTAAATTTTGTCTGTTGCCTCAGGACCAGGCCAGATCATCATCCTCAGTTTTCTTTTCGTTATCAAGTTGGTAAGCAGCTATTGGTTCTTGTGGTGATACTAAGAGGTAAAGGTCATAGTGAGTGGCCAGTTAGCACTTCTAAAAATAATCACTGCGGTCGGGCATGGTGGCTCACACCTGTGATCCCAGCACTTTGGGAGGCCACGGTGGGTGGATCACGAGTTCAGGAGTTCAAGACCAGCCTGGCCAAGATGGTGAGACCCCGTCTGTACTAAAAATATAAAAATTAGCTGGGCACAGTGGCAAGCGCCTGTAATCTTAGCTACTCGGGAGGCTGAGGCAGGAGTATCACTTGAACCTGGGCTGCGGCGGTTGCAGTGAGCTGAGATCGTGCTATTGCACTCCAGCCTGGGTGACAGAGTGAGACTCTGTCTCAAAAAAAAAAAAAAAAAAAAAATCACTGCTGCATTGTGATTCCAGAGAATGGAATAATCATAAATGTATTAGTTCTCAGATGTTCACAGTGATGGTGTACAGGCTCATGTTCGCTCTAGGACAAGCAACATTATAACATTGTTTAGAAGCCTGGTTTGTTATAGATTGAGGAACAAGTTGTATCAGGAAAATCTAAAATACCCCTTTGTTTATGCCAATACAGTGATTATGAACTTACGCTGGAAGTTGAACTCTTTACATTCATACCTTAGTTCTTCCAGCTCTGTGACTCTAGGCAAATTACTTACCCTCCCCACACCTCAGTTTTCTCATGGGTAAAACAAGGGTAATGCCTACTATCCTCTTTATAGAGATTTTATAAGGATGAAATAAGACAATATGAAGTACTTAACAGAGTGTCGTATATATCCTAAGCTTCCAATGTTGCTTTACTATCTTGAGCTAATAGGAAAATCATAGAAGTATTAAACTGAGAGTTAATATAAAAGCTTTGAGGTGGGAGAATGGTTAGGTGATGAGGTGCTGGTTACCTTGCCCCTTAGTGTTCAGCTGACTTGTGTTGGTGGTCCTAAAGTCGACTCTTTCCAGCTTTTAGGTAGTAACTTGAGGATGTAGCTGAAAATCCTTAATTTTGAAATATTTTAAAACATTTTAAGGTGGTTTACATTTTACAATATTCTTGCTTGTAGGAAATATGAAACTCAATTAGCAGATCGACTATATGATATAATCTGAAAGATACAGTTGTGTGTGCTTACGCGTTTTTATTTATTTGGAGAGGTGCAGGCAAAAGAAATGTCAAATGGTACAGTTACGGATCCAAATGAAGAGTTGCCGTAGTTGTGCAGATTTGGTGTATGAAAAAGAAGAGATTTGGTGTATGAAAAAGAAGCCTAAATTTCATGGGAGTCTGTTTAGATGAGAGGCTCTTTCCAACACTGGGATTTTATTTTTTTGAGTATTGAATGTTACATACCAGATTTGTTCCCATTTCTTCCTTTTCAGGAGAATACGTACTTTAGTCTAAGAACAATGGAAAATAGCTTTCTCTTTTAGCTATTTCAACTCAATTCTAACCACATTCTTAACTTAGCCTAACCCTTTAGTTTATTTTGGCTGCAAAATCCTGCCCACTTTATCTTCTATAGAAGTGTATTTTTCCTTCAATGAGAGAGAAAAATGCAAGCTAACATATTTGGATTATCTTTTTACCCCATTATTTTCCTAACCCCTTGAGCTCTGTTCATGCCTCTGCCAGTCTTAACAAAAAAATTGATTCAGTTTAAGGATAGCTGAAACATTTTTTTATGGAGATACAGTGGTTTGTAAGATACGGGAGAATTCTACTGAATTCCCTCTCAGTAGTAGCCTGCTGGTGATAAAGATTGCTATTGAGATGTCTTTGAGAAAGTTTGAAAGTTTACAAGGAGAATGTTAGAATTTACTTCAGTATATAAACCAGGAAAAACTTTACTTTGTTATCTGAAAAAGATCTAAGTAGATAGATACAGGCCTCATTATACCACTCAATTTTCATTCACTTTGCAAAATTGACTTTATTAAGCTAATATAATACAAGGTGAAAAAAATGATCCATGATTCTGGCAGTGTTGCTATGGCCTAAGTTCCATCATTTTGAGTCATATTTACTACAAAAGGGCAGAAAACACTAAGGGAGGTTTTTGGCGGATTTTTTTTTTTTTTTGAGACAGTCTCGCTCCGACACCAGGCGCCAGGCTGGAGTGCAGTGGCACGATCTCGGCTCACTGCAACCTCCACCTCCCGGGTTCAAGCAATTCTCCTGTCTCAGCCTCCTGAGTAGCTGGGACTACAGGCGCGCTCCACGACGCCCAGCTCATTTTTTTGTATTTTTAGTAGAGACGAGGTTTCACCATGTTGACCAGGATGGTCTCGATCTCTTGACCTCGTGATCCGCCTGCCTCAGCCTCCCAAAGTGCTGGGATTACAGGCGTGACCTACCGCGCCCGGCCCTTTGGCGGATTTCTAGCTGTTTTGTTTACTTTGGTTGATAGAGTTTGCAGTCATATTTTTTGAAAGGTGGTGGTGGTGGGATTGTCTGCTATCTCCTCTCTGCCACCTCCCAAGTATATAGGTGATCATTAAAATTTGGAAAATATAGAAAGAAAAAAATATACAACCCATTACCTTGAGATACTTAACATTTTAGTTTTCTTCTTAATTTTTCTCCTCTCTTACATGATTTTAAAAATAGTTTTTAAAACATTAGATTATATACAATTGTTTTCTCCTTTTCCCCTGTAACACTGTTTCCTTTCTGTACAGTTTTTTTTTTTTTTTTTTTTTTTTTGAGTACTGTTAAGGGATGGCATAATTCTGTTCTTTGGAGCTATCCCATTTAACCAGTTCTCTGTTGTTAGACAGCAAGGTACCCCCTCCAGAACAATTTTTCCTCTCAATTCCAACATTATTTTATTATGATAAAATAAAATTATTGGATTAAAGTTTGAACAGTTTCAAGTATCTTCATATATAATGTTAAATGTGTTAAATTTTATCCAAAATGCTTGTGACCGCTTCTTACTTCATTCCCATCATCTAAGTATGGGAGCACTTGTTTCTCTACATCTTCGTTGGTAGTGGGCATTTTCACTTGCCTACACTTTCTTGATTCATAGGTGGAAGATGATACCACCTCACATTCATTGATACTGTATTCCTCTTAAAAATGCTGTGAATGCCTAGACAGTCTCCAAACTCCTTAGCTTTTGTTTTTGGTCTGAACCCAATTCTGGGGACTTCCAGATCATCCCTTCTTGGTATTAGCTAAGCTTCCTAAACACATGGATGTCTGCGTAAGACTAGTATGGTTTCATTAAAACCAGATTGTCGGCTGGGTGTGGTGGTTTACTCCTGTAATCCCAGTTCTTTGGGAGGCTGAGGCGGGCGGATCACCTGAGATCAGGAGTTCAAGACCAGCCTGGCCAACATAGTGA
>PVKP010007139.1:65942-78874 GCA_004027715.1 Plecturocebus donacophilus
GGAGGCCGAGGCAGGTGGATCACGAGGTCAGGAGTTTGAGACCAGCCTGGCCAAGATGGTGAAACCCCGTCTCTACTAAAAACACACACACACACACACAAAATTAGCCGGGCGTGGTGGCATGCACTTGTAGTCCCAGCTACTTGAAAGGCTGAGGCAGAAGAATTGCCTGAACCCAGGAGGCAGAGGTTGCGGTGAGCCAAGGTCATGCCACTGCACTCCAGCCTGGGCGTCAGAGTGAGACTCTGTCTCAAAAAATAAATAAATAAAAACCAGGTTGTCACTGAAAAGTTAAGCAAGCATTTGGAAATTACTGTAAAGGAAAAAGAACACCTAACAAAGCTCTCAGTGTTTGCAGTGTCCTGTGCTTACCCTTTATATATTTAGCAATTACTTCAGCTGAACCAGTTTGTCCATCCAGAAGAACCAGTCAGAATTTCTCTCTGCCCCTCCCTTCATCTAAGCAAACACCATGGTCATCTCCTCCCTTTCCCTTTTCTTTTGACTATGACTAGCAGGTTCTCAGCTAGCTTACTTGTTATAGACTTGTTCATACAACTTTATAGCTCTGTCTATCAGCCGTATGTCTGTTTTATAGATGAAAACTTTTTTTAAATTTCCCTTTTCCTGGAATTTATTCATGTGTTCTGAAATGCTGCTGTTACTGTAACTGTGTTGAAAATTCATGAATTTTATCTGTGAGGATCTTGACTTTGATACTCAAGAGCTGATGCAAAATCTTAGGCAGATAAAAGAAAAAAGAGCTTGTCAAATATATAAAAGGACTTTCTTCTTCCTATATTCGTCAGTAAAAAACATTCTGTCTAGGATTTACATAGGTGACTCTTTTCAAAATCAGGTTTCATCTGAGGTCGTTCAGGTATCTAAAAGGGAGGGGAGTATCTAAACAGTGACAAAGCTGTCAACAGGGCGTTGCATCAAGTTCTCTCACACTTTTCTTTTTGCTAAGAAAGCTGCTTTCTCAGAGCCATCCAGTTACGCTTGTCATACATGCAGTTTAAAGTTTACTTCTATCTCTTTTTCCTTGCTCTACCAAGGTAATCATGGCCATTTAGAAGCTGAGAATTAATTTTGGGAATGGCTTAGTGTGGTAGAAATTTTTAAAAAATTCTGCAGTGGCTTAAATAATGCAAGTAGATTTTATTATAGGGACTGAGATAGCAGTTATAAGAGCCAACAGTTTGATAGCAAGAGGAACTTCAAAACACAAACAAAACAAACACTTAAAGATCTCTAAGCTCAGCAGTCTGGTCATTTGAAGGTTTACACATTTTTGTCTAGTTGAGGTCTTTCTCCTGTGACTATGTTTTCACATATGTAGATACTTAGGAGTGGAACTGCTGGGTTACACTGTTTTCCAGAGTGGCTGTACTTTTTACAATTCCTCCAGCAATAGGTAAGGATTTCACTTTTCCCCACATTTTATTGAAAGTCTTTATTATTATCATAGTTGTGGTGGGTGTGTATTGGTAGTGACCTATAATGTTAAACATTTTTTTTGCTGTTCATATTTGCCATTTGTTTATTTTCTTCGGCCAAGTGTCTGTTCAAACCTTTTGCCTGTTAAAAAATTTTGTTGTTTTTGTATTGAATTATAAGAGTTCTTTATATATTCTGGATATAGGCCCTTTAATAGTTTATGTGATTTGCAAATGTTTTTTCTTAGTCTGTGATGTGTCTTGTCTTTTAATTTTCTTGATGGTGGCTTTTGAAGAGGAAGAGTTTTCAATTTTGATGAAATTAATATATCGTGTTTTGTTTTATGGATCATACATTTGGTGTCATATATCTAAGAGATCTTTCCCTTAGCCAGGATCACGAAGATTTTCTCTTACGTTTTTTTCTAGGTGTTTTATAGTTTATTTCATATCTTTATATCTGTGATCCATATTTGGGTTTGTTTTTGTGTATGGTGTGAGCTGAGAGTGTAAGTTCATTTTTTGCATGTGGATATTTGCTTGTTCTGGTGCAATTTATTGATATGTCTCTTAAAAGGTTTTTTCTATTAAACTGTATTACTGCACAAGCCTTCATTTTCTGACTGAATTGGTAGAAGCGAGAGGAAAGGGGTTTGTCTTGGGTCTTGGCCTTATTGTAGGGAGCTTTTGTATCATAGTTCACTTTGCTTGATTCGGCCTTTTAAGAAGATATTCAGTCTTTGTGAATAATAAGAGTTTTGGTGAGTTTGGCTTTAGTTAAGAACATGCTCTGTTATCCTCTCCCTAAGGATGATTATGACATCTTACTTCCCATAGTTAGGGTTGGGTAAGCCTAAGATACTATAAGCTACCACACAGAACATTGGTTAAAAATATTTCTAGGCCGGGTGTGGTGGTTCATGCCAGTAATTCTAGCACTTTGGGAGGCTGAGGTGGGTGGATCATGAGGTCAGGAGTTCGAGACGAGCCTGACCAACATGGTGAAACCCCAGCTCTACTAAAAATACAAAAATTAGCCAGGCGTGGTGGCACATGCCTGTAATCCCAGCTCCTTAAGAGGCTGACGCAGAATTGCTTGAACCTGGGAGACGGTGGTTGCAGTGAGCTGAGATTGCGCCACTGCACTCAAGCGTGGTCAACAGAGCAAGACTTTGTCTCAAAGAAAAAAATTTCTAACATGAGCATGATGAACCTCTTCTTAAAACATTTTATTTTCTTTTTCCAAATAGTTGTTTCTAACTATAAAAGTAAAACACGCTTATTATAGAAATGTTTTGAAATTACCACAAAGTATGAAGAGAAAATTTTATTCCCCTATCACTGCCATCCTGATTTGGCTCAGCAATACTTTTAATTTTGTGTGATTGAAATAGGGGCTCTGGACCACATAGTTTCTTGGAATAATACTTGGATCTACTGATGGATTCAAGCTTTTTAAAAAATACTCCTTTTGGGAAGGGAAAAGGATGGAAGTGACATTTGATGAGTATCTATTGTGAGCCAGGCGTTGTCCCCCAGAGAAAGCTCTATGAAGTATTAAAATTAAAATAGCATGACAAATTCATTTCCTCTCTTCATCCTCCCTAACTCCCTGCTCTTTTAGTCTTGGGTTAAATAATTTGCTCAGTGTCATTAAGCTAGTATGTGGTAGATTTGAAAAGTTGGGGAAAACTTAAGCATCTTTCAGTTAAAATTGTTAACCTGTGTCTTATTTCCTGGTTTGAAAGGCTGTGAAAGAAGAAAGGAAGTTCTCTTCCCCCTCCCCCACACTTTTCTGGCTCCTGTGGTCTCCCTTTTATCTTTAGAAGTCCCAAGATCCCCTATATCCTACTCAAATTAAGACTTGTTCTCCTCTCCTGTCTGCATTGTGCTTTCAACACTGAGACCCTGTTTTAGCTTTGGTATTTATTAACTGAATAAAAAGATAAAGTAAGAGAGCTTGAATTTTTAATAAGGAACATTTCTTGAATTGGATTGATTTCATCATCAATTTTAATTTCTTAAGTATTAACTAATAACTAGCTGTGGCTTTCCAGGTAAGTCCACTCACTTTCTTCATCTGTAGAATGAACTACCTGCTCAGCAAGGATCCTTCTGTGGTATGTCAGCATTCCTTATTTTTTGTGTTGGTAGAATCATGAAATAAATTTCTGACGATATGGGCTCAGAGTATTTGCAGTTGTATCACAATGGTAAGTATCTATATCTAAACATAGAAAAGGTGCAGTATAAATACAGCATTGTAATCCTAGGCGACTGACTGCTGTCTTATATGTGGTTGGTTGTTAACTGAAAAATCATTATGTGGTACGTGACTGTATGTGCATTTGTGTCAGTGGATAAAAAGCATCAATTTCATGTAAAAAAAAATTGTGTGTGTGTGTGCGCGCGTGTGTGCGTGTGCGCACGGGGGATATTTGTGATTCTGGAGCCTGATTTTTCCTTCTTCATTTAGGAGGTATTTATGACTGTCAAAGCTACTTGACTGCCAGAACTTCCCATTGATATGCTCACTTTATCAAATAGCATAGCTTATTCTAATCTGTTGTTTATTTTGTTGCCATAGTAACCTTTTTGGAAACAGAAAGGTGATTGATATGTTTGTACAGGAATTCAGGGCTTTCCCCTGCATTGACATTTGCTGGCAGGAATTTTTATCCTAGTGATTCAGGCTAAGGCTTGGGGCTATAATGAGTACAGAGGGAGGTGGGATATTTGAACAATTACGAAGCAGACTTCTTTATATTAACTTCATTAATTGCTAAATTATTTTATTTAGTGATTCAGGGCTTTCCACTCCAGCCAGCTACTTGTTATATGAATTATGTTTATTCCTGACAGGTGTTATACCTGGGCTCACATTTAGAACTCAAGTTAGAGTGGAGCACCTTGCTGCTACCTCAGGCTTATTTAGACAGACAAAGCATAAAACGAGAGGTGACCACTAAACGAGAGGTGACCACTTCCAGACATCGCCTTAGTACATTTGGATTAGTGAACCAGGATGAGCAATAAAAGGTAGTTGAAGAGGTGTGGAAATGAAATCCTAAAGGAAATAAAAAGTGAAATGTTTTCATGTCTCTTACTCTAATGCCAGTGAACCTTTGACTTGGTTGCTGAATGAATCTACATGGGAGCAAACAGTTGTTTAGAGTAAAATCTTTGCACAGATTGTCTTTTCTCTTTTCCCATGTTTATAAAATTGGGAAGAAAATCTGTAAGTGAAATTCCAAAAAAACTCAATTTAATCATTTTAGAATGTCTAAGAGGTACTACAGAATCAGTCTTAATCTTTTTAAGAAGACATGGCCACAGAGGCCTTGTGGGAAGGGGATTATAATTTAGTTAAAATTTAGTGAAGTCAACACCAAGACTAGCAACACTTCCTGGTGAATTAATTTTGTTCTTTGTGTCCTTCAGCTTTCCTTTTTGGACCTCTTACTTCCTGGAGGCTTTCTCTGCTAGTCCTTTGCCTTTGGGTATTGTGTTACCGCAAAAGTAGTTAACTCTTCATATGGTACAATTGTAGTGGCTGGTTTTTTTTTTTTTTTTTTTGAGACCTAGTCTTACTCTGTCGCCCAAGCTGGAGTGCAGTTGCACGATCTCGGCTCACTGCAACCTCCGCCTCCTGGGTTCAAGCAATTCTTCTGCTTCAGTCTTCTGAGTAGCTGGGATTAGAGATGTGCGCCACCATGCCTGGCTAATTTTTGTATTTTTAGTAGTGCCAGGGTTTCACCGTCTTTGCTAGGCGGTCTCGAACTCCTGACCTCGTGATCCGCCTGCCTCAGCCTCCCAAAGTGCTGGGATTACAGGTGTGAGCCACTACGCCCAGCCTGCTGTTTTGAAATCTGTTTTTTAGCTGAGGAAATTAAGGTAGAAATAAGTTGTTAAGGGGTAATTCACATTGTTTTTCTATTTAATGTATTCTCTTAAAGTATATAATACTTTAAATGAACCGTTCCTTTTTTCCCCCCTCACCTTCCATATGCTTAATCAAAAAGCCCTTATCCTCTGATCTCTGATAAGTACTGCAAAACTATCTGATCAGAACAGTTCATTGGAATGAATGTCCTTAAGGTTATCTGTGTTTAAAAGATGCTGGATAACTCTAATGAACATTCAGTTAGTATAGTTTGTGAGGATTGTTTTGAAGCCCCTACAATACCAAAGAAAATGGTAACAACTTGGTACTTTACCATTGAAAAGGGCTTCATCTAAATTTACATTTCTAGAACTCACAGTGGGAGTTACAGGCTCTGATGGTATCACTGGTGGCCCAGAGGAAACTGATATGTTCTAATTCTTGAGACAGGAAATAAAACTGATACAGCCTAGGATTTTTAGTAATCGTTGCTGCATAAATAATTTAGGAAGGAAATTTAGTTATTTAGGATATTCTGTTTCCTCGAATGTTATTTAATTGTATTTTTCTACCCACTTGTCATATTATGGAAGTAGTTTATATGACAGTGTGCTCTTATGAGCAGTCATTTAATTATACCTTCCTTTAGACTTTCATAGCATGGTGACCTACCTTTATTACAGTACTTACTTACAGCCTTGGAGAGAAAGATACCAACTATCTGTGAAAAAAATCAGTCTAAAATTAAGGTACAAATGCAGAGAGCTGAAAATTATTCGTATTTGTCTTTTTGTAATAGCGCTGTACCTAATGTTTCTATTTATTTTTAATTCTTAAAATTTTGCTTTTAATTTTTATGGATTAATAGAAATTATTAATCCATAATTACATATTTTTATGGGGTACATGTTATATTTAATACACTCTACAATTTGTACTGATCAAATGAGGGTAATTGGGTTATCCGTCACCTCAAGCATTTAACATTTGTACTGGGAACAGTCTAAATCCACCCCTTTATTTGTTTTGAAATTCGTACTTTCTTTCCATTTACTTTGATTTACTTGTAGAAGTGCCATGGTTGGTGAGCAACTTGATACTGCTTGAGTTGTGTTGGCAGCAGGAAATAAAGTTATAGATAGAGATTTGGGACTAGGGAGTTTGGCATTTAATGTGAAGAAAGCAAGAAGTCCTTGGAAAGATTTGATCAGATAATTAACACGTATCATATTCAAGTTGTGGGGCAGTTGAACCTTGTGATGCTGTGGAAGATAGTTATGCTTAGAGACAAGGAGAACAGTAGGGAATAGTTCCAGGAGTGAGGACAAGGACTTGGGTAGGTAAGGAGACAGTGTGGAGGTAAAAGAAACAGGATTTGTTGAGATGCAGTGTAGGCAGTGAAGGAGAAGGACATAGTTGTATAAGAGTTTCAGGTGAGACCATTAATGAGGACAAAGGACAATGAATGAACCTGTAGAAGAGGGATTCAGTGCAGAACATCCAAGGGGACTAGGATGTCGAGCAGGCACTTGGCATTAGGTTATGGAGCTTAGGAAAGACTTCAGGGGTAGAAACTCAAAGTTGAGAGTGATTTGCACATAAGCAATAGTTGAAACTAAGGGAATGGGATGGAAAGATACTTGTTGGATATAAGGACAATCTGGAGTTAGCTGGTCTGGCCAAGTAAACATGCCTTTTTGTCTTCCCTACTTTGCCCAGCCCTTCCTAAAGCTCTAGTCCAGGCTCTGATGAAGAGGACTGAATATAAAATTCATGGCACATAGTTAAACATGGTATAAATAAATGGTGTGCTCTTAAAGGCAGCATAAATATCTGGGTTTCACCAAGAAGGAATGGGAAAATGAGTTAAACTTAAAGTGAATAGTCAGAAAATGACAGAGCCTCTGCTTTTAAAAATAATAAATCTATTACTATTTTAAAATAAGAGTTCTTCAGCAAAATGGATAGGATATGGACCTGGATTTGATTTTTAATTCCTGTTTAAAAAAATTTATACTTTAGGTTTGGGGATACATGTGAAGGTTTGCCACGTAGGTAAACACATGTCAAGGGTGTTTGTTATACATATGATTACATCACCCAGGTATTAAGGTCAGGACCTAATAATAGTTATCTTTTCTGCTCCTCTCCCTCCTGCACCCCCAAATAGACCCCAGTGTCTGCTGTTTCGTTCTTTGTGTTACTGAGTTCTTGGCGTTTAGCTTCCACTTACGAGTGAGACATGTAGTATTTAGTTTTCTGTTGTTGTGGTAGTTTGCTAAGGATAATAGCCTCCAGCTCCATCCATGTTCCTACAAAAGACCTGATCTTGTTTTTAATGGCTGTGTAATATTCTGTGGTGTATACGTACCACATTTTCTTTATCCAGTCTGTCATTGATGGGTATTTAGGTTGATTCCATGTCTTTGCTGTTGTGAACAGTGCTGCAGTGAACATTGATGTGCATGTGTCTTCATGGTAGAATGATTTATAATCTGCTGGGTGTATATCCAATAATCAGATTGCTGGATTGAATGGTAGTTCTGCTTTTAGCTATACTGCTTTCCACAGTGGTTGAACTAATTTACCCTCTCACCAGCAGTGTATAAGGGTTCCTTTTCTCTGCAGCCTTGCCAGCATCTGTTATTTTTTGACTTTTTAATAATAGCCATTCTGAGTTGTGTGAGATGGTGTCTTACTGTGGTTTTGATTTCCATTTCTCTAATGATCAGCGATATTGAACTCTTTTTGATATACTTGTTGGCTACATGTGTGTCTTCTTTTGAAAAGTGTCTGTTCATGTCCTTTGCCCACTTTTTAATGGGGTTGTTTTTCTTTTGTAAATTTAAGTTCCTTATACATGCTGGATATTAGACCTTTGTCACATGCATAGTTTTCAATTATTTTCTCCCATTCTGTAAATTGTCTACTCTGTTGACAGTTTCTTTTGCTGTGCAGAAGCTCTTAAGTTTAATTAGATCCCATTTGTCAATTTTTGCTTTTTTTTGTGATAGCTTTTGATGTCTTTGTCATGAAATCTTTACCTGTTCCTATATCCAGGATGGTATTGCTTAGGTTGTCTTCCAGGCTTTTTGTAGTTTTGGGTTTTACATGTTAAGTCTTTAATCCATCTTGAGTTAATTTTTATACATGGTGTAAGGAGGGGGTCCAACCTCAAACTCGTGTATATGGTTAGCCAATTATCCCAGCAGCATTTATTGAATAGGGAGTCTTTTTCCTGTTGCCTGTTTTTGTCAGCTTTGTCAAAGATCAGATGGTTGTAGATGTGTGACCTTATTTCTTGGCTCTCTATTTTGTTCCATTGGTCTTTGTGCCTGTTTTTTGCCAGTACCATGCTGTTTTGGTCACTGTAGATTTATAGCATAGTTTGAGGTTGAGTAACGTGATTTTTCCAGCTCTGTTCTTTTTGCTTATGATTGCCTTGGCTATTCAGGCTTTTTTTTTTTTCTGAAAGGAAAACAAACCTTTTTCTCAGGTTCCATATAAATTTTAAAATAATTTTTTTAGTTCTGTGAAGAATATTGTTGGTAGTTTAATAGAAATTACATTGAATCTCTAAATTGCTTTGGGCAGTATACCCATTTTAGTGATACTGATGCTTTCTATCCATGAGTTGCGA
The DNA here is from genome assembly GCA_004027715.1 of Plecturocebus donacophilus. Lineage (NCBI taxonomy): Eukaryota > Metazoa > Chordata > Mammalia > Primates > Pitheciidae > Plecturocebus > Plecturocebus donacophilus. The sequence continues at coordinate 74,905 of PVKP010007139.1, forward strand.
TGTTTTTCCATGTGTGTCTTCTCTGATTTCTTTGAGCAGTATTTTATAATTCTCCTTGTATAGCTCTTTCACCTCCGTGGTTAGCTGTATTCCTAGGTATTTTCTTTTATTTTATTATTTGATTTGATTTGATTTTTTTGGTGACGTTTGCGAATAGGATTGCCTTTCTGATTTGGCTCTCAGTTTGGTAGTTGTTGGTGTATAGGAATGGTACTGATTTTTGTACATTGATTTTTGTGTCCTGCAGCTTTGCTGAAGTTTATCAGCTGAAGGAGCTTTTGGGCCAAGACTGTGGGGTTTTCTAGATACAGAATTGTGTCGTCTGCAAAGAGAGATAGTTCGACTTCCTCTCTTCCTGTTTGGATGCCCTTTATGTCTTTCTTTTGCCTGATTGCCCTGGCTAGGACTTCGAATACTATGTTGAATAAAAGTGGTCAGAGAGGGCATCTTTGTCTTGTGCTGGTTTTCAAGAGGGAATGCATTTGCCCATTCAGTATGATGTTGGCTGTGGATTTGTCATAGATGGCGCTTATTATTTTGAGGTATGTTCCTTCAACACCTACTTTTTTGAGAGTTTTTAACATAATGGGATGTTGAATTTTATCAAAAGCCATTTCTGCGTCTACTGAGATAATCGTGGTTTTTATTGTTAGTCTGTTTATGTGATGAATCACATTGATCGATTTTTATATGGTGAACTAGCTTGCATCTGGGGATGAAGCTTACTTGATTGATCATGGTGGATTAGCTTTCTGTTGTGCTGCCAGGTTTTGGTTTGCAAGCATTTTATTGAGGATTTTTTGCATTGATGTTCATCAAGGATATTGGCCTGAAGTTTGCTTTTTTTGTTATCTCTGCTAAGTTTTGGTATCAAGATGATACTGGCCTCATAGAATGAGTTGGGAAAATTCCCTCCTCTTCAATTTTTTGGAATAGTTTCTGTAGGAATGGTAACAGCTCTTCTTTGTATGTCTAGTAGAATTAGGCTGTGAATCCATCAGTTCCTGGGCCTTTTTTAATTGTGAGGCCTTTATTACTGCTTCAATTTTGGAGCTCATTATTGGTCTGTTTAGGGAATCAGTCTCTTCCTGGCTTAGTCTTGGGGGGGAGGGTACATGTGTCCAGGAATTTATCGGTCTAGTTTTTCTAGTTTGTGTGGGTAGAGGTGTTTGTCATAGTTTCTGATGGTGGTTTTTATTTCTCTGGAGTCAGTAGTAACATTCCCTTTGTCACTTTTAATTGTGTTTATTTGAATAGTCTCTTTTCTTTGTGATTAGCGATCTTTTGAATGGTTTTTCCATGTCTCAGTTTCCTTCACTTCGGCTCTGATTTCTGATATTTTTCGTATTCTACTAGCTTTAGGGTTGATTTGTTCTTGTTTCTCTAATTCTTTCAGTTGTGAGGATAGGTTGTTAATTTGAGATCTATCTTTTTGGTGTGGGCATTTAGTGAAATGAATTTTCCTCTTAACACTGCCTTAGCTGTGTCTCAGAGATTTTGGTATTTGTATCTTTGTTCTCATTATTTTCAAAGAATTTCTTGATTTTTGCCTAAATTTCATTATTTACCTAAAAGTCATTCAGGAGCATGTTCTTATTTTTCATGTAGTTGTGTGGTTTTGAGTGATTTTCATTGTGTTGACTTCTATTTTTATTGCTCTGTGGTTTGAGTGTGTTTGATATGATTTGGTTTCTTTTACATTTGTTGAGGATTGTTTTATGTCCACTTATGTGATTGATGTTAAAGTATGTGTCATGTTTTGATGAGAATAATGTATATTCTGTTGCTTTTCGGTAGAGATTTGTGTAAAAGGTCTATTGGATTCATTTGGTTCAATGCTAAGTTTAGGTCATAAATATCTTTGTTAATTTTATGCCTTGAGCTGTCTAATACTTTCAGTAGAGTGTTGAAGTCTCCCACTATTATTCAGCTATAATACATGGGGAGTCCATGTCTCTGTAGGTTTCTGAGAACTTGCTTTATGAATCTGGGTGCTCCTCTGTTGGACGCATATATATTTAAATTAGTTAGGTTGTCTCGTTGAACGCTTTACCATTATGCCATGCCCTTCCTTGTCCTTTTTGATTATTGTTGGTTTGGAGTCTGTTTTGTCTGAAATTAGGATTGCAACTCCTGCTTTTTTGTATGTTCCATTTGCTTGGTAGATTTTTCTCCATCCCTTTGTTTTGAGTCTGAGTGTCACTATGTGTGAGATGGGTCTCTTGAAGACAGCATACCATTGAGCTTGCCACTTGATGCTTTTTAAGTGGGGGCATTTAGCCCGTTTACATTCAAGGTTAGTATTGATATGTGTGGATTTGATCCTGTCATTATGCTTTTAGCTGGTTATTATGTTGGCTTGTTTGTATGGTTGCTTTAGAGTGATACTGGTCTGTGTGCTTAAGTGTGTCTTTAAGAATGTTGAATATTGGCCCCAGTCTCTTCTGGCTTGTAGGGTTTCAGCTGAGAGATCCACTGTTAGTCTGGTGGGAATCCCCTTGTAGGTGACCTGCTCTTTTTCCCTAACTGCTTTTTAACATTTTTTCTTTCATTTCGGTCTTGGAAAATCTGACAGTTGTGTGTCCTGAGGATGATCTTCTTTTGTAGAATCTTGCAGGAGTTCTCTGATTTCCTGAATTTGACTGTTGGCCTCTCTAGCAGGGTTGGGGAAGTTTTCAGGGTTGATATCCTGAAATATATTTTCTAAGTTGTTGACTTTCTCTTTCTCCCTTTGAGGGATGCCAGTGATTCGTAGATTTGGCCTCTTTACATAATTTCTTAGAGGTTTTGTTCATTCCTTTTTATTTTTTTGGTCTTTATTTTTGTCTATCTTATTTCAGAAAACCAGTCTTTAAGTTCTGAGAGTTTCCTCAGCTTGGTTTATTCTACTGTTAATACTTGTAATTGCATTGTGAAATTCTTATAATGTGATATTCAGTTCCGTCAGACCCTTTAGGTGTTTTTTTCCTTTTTTTCTTTTCTTTTTCTTTAGAAAAAGAAAAGGAGAAAGAAACAAAGAAACAGCAAAAGAAAGAAAAAAAAGAATGAAGGAGAGAAAGAGGACGAGAAAGAGGGAGAGAGAATGGGATTATTTTATTGCCCAGGCTAGAATGCAGTCTAAAAATAGGTATTAAAAACCTCTTTTATGCCAATAATTGTGCTTAACAATGGAGACAGGAAGGAATAGGGGATGAAAATAACAAATAAGCAGCTAACCAATATTTTATTTAAACCTGTGAAATGCTGTGCAATTGCTGGGGAGTGATTTACTTCCAATTATGTGGTCACTTTTAAAATAGGTATAATGTGATACTGAGAAAAATGTATGTTTTGTGGATTTGGGGAGGAGAGTTCTGTAAATATTTGTTAAGTCTAGTTGTTCCAGGTCTGAGTTCAGGTCCTGGATATCCTTGTTAATTTTCTATCTCGTTGATCTGTGTAATATTGACAGTGTAATGTTAAAGTCTCCCACTATTACTGTGTGGGAGTCTAAGTCTCTTTGTAAGTCATTAAGAACTTGCCCTATGTATCTGGGTGCTCCTGTAATGGGTGCGTATATATTTAAGATCGTTAGCTCTTCTTGTTGCATTGATCCTTTCACCACCATGTAATGTCCCTCTTTGTTTCTTATGTTCTTTGTTGTTTTAAAGTCTGTTTTATCAGAGATCAAAATCGCAGCTTCTGGTAATGCTAGCTGGCTATTTTGCCCATTAGTTGATGTAGATTCTTCATTACGGTGATGCTCTTTACCTTTTGGTATGTTTTTGGAATGGCTGATACTGGTTGTTCCCGTCCATGTGTAGTGCTTCTTTCAGAAGCTCTTGTAAAGCAGGCCTGGTGGTGATGTAATCTCTGAATACTTGTTTGTTCACAAAAAATTTTATTTTTCCTTCACTTACAAAGCTTAGTTTGGCTGGATATGAAATTCTAGGCTGAAAGTTCTTTTCTTTAAGGATGTTGAATGTTGGCC
>PVKP010007140.1:0-78771 GCA_004027715.1 Plecturocebus donacophilus
AAATATTGGTTGGCTGCTTATTTGTTATTTTCATCCCCTATTCCTTCCTGTCTCCATTGTTAAACACAATTATTGGCATAAAAGAGGTTTTTAATACCCATTTTTAGACTGTATTCTAGCCTGGGCAATAAAACAAGAATCCCATTCTCTCTCCCTCTTTCTCTTCCTCTTTCTTTCTCTCTTTTATTCTTTTTTTTTATTCTTTCTTTTGCTGTTTCTTTCTTTCTCCTTTTCTCTTTTTCTAAAATCTCTTCCTCTTTCTTTCTCTTTCATTCTTTTTTCTTTCTTTTGCTGTTTTTCTTTCTCCTTTTCTCTCTTTTTCTAAAATCTCTCTTTTTCTTTTTTTTCTTTCTTTTGCTGTTTCTTTCTTTCTCCTTTTCTCTCTTTTTCTAAAAAAAAAAAAAAAAAAAAAAAAAGAAAATTCTCCAATACATAGAAAAAGGGCGTAGAGGTATAAAAAAAAATAGGCACACAAAGATTAAAACATTGGAGGGTCAAATCAGGAAGTTAATATCCAACTAGTAGGAAACCCAAAAAGAGACAACAGAAGAGAGGAAATTACTTAAAAAAAACCCACACACACACACAAGAAAATATTCCAGAAATAAAGAGCTTGATTTTCCAGCATACTTAATGAAAAGAACCACTCCACAACAAATAATTATGAAGTTTCAGAACACCAGAGTTAAAACAAACATTCTAAACAATTCCAGAGAGAAAGCTTGAGAGAGAAAGAGAAATTGTCAGGATGGCAATGGACTTCTCAACAGAAATGATGGGAGCTAGAGGATAATGGGGCAACACCTTTGAATTTCCAAGGGAAGTGGCTTGCTGATCTAGAATTCTAGTCCCTGCCAAATAATAAGTAGGAGAGTAAAAACAGTTCAGACGTGCAACAGAGCAAAACAGCACCTTTCCACACTTTCCAGGAATTGTTGGAAGCTGTGCTCCACAAAAATGAGGGAGTAAATTAAGAAGAGAAGAAATGAGAAAGAGGAAACAGGAACCCAGCAGGAAGAGGAGCAAAAGAATCTTAGATGATAAGGTGAGGGCTTAGTACACAGCTGTCATAGCCCTGAAAATCAGGGAGGCTCACGGTGTGGAGGGGAGATTATTTGAACTGTTAACGGAATAGAGAAACAGAATTGTAAGATGGGGTTACAACTCCTTTGGAAATTTTGGGAAGGATCAGTTATGATTATACAGAAAGACAAGCAAATAAAAAAAGGGGGCAATTACTAATTTAAGGAAAAACAAAAAGTTGTACAGCAAAGAGTATGTAACTATGGCACTCAGTCTTCTCAGCACTTACCCACTTAGCAAGTATTGAATGAGTAATGATTTCAAGTCAGGTATTGTTTTAGGCTCTGAAGATGAAATGGGAATAAAACAGATGAAGTCCTTGGATTGCATTCTTGAAGAGAGGAAAGACAAGTACAGGCTGTGGAGTAAGGAAACACAACAGGATACGAAAGATGGAGAAAGTGGTGGGTGCTTGGAGACATGTCTCCATTAGGGATGAAAAGCAATCAATGTTGTTTATATACTTAAGATAATGTAAACTCAAAGCACAAATTCAACCAAAATTAGGTTATAACTATATTGGTTATCGGAGGGTGAGTGCACAGACTAAGAGGGAAAAATCTCAGTTTTCACCAAAGGAAGTTATTAAGTAATGTCTAAAGTCTAAAAATCAAGAAAGAATATTATAAGCATGTTATTTAGAAATGTAGATGTAAACATAAAATGAAACAGAAAATATGAATTGGTTTCCCCTGGTAAATAGGATTCGGACCTGGGGAAGTGTGGGGCAAAGAATATACAACTTTAAAATTATGTGCATATCTTAAATTAACAAATTCATTATTTGAAGACTCACAAAGTATCACCAGAAACTAAGGATTAAAATAGTCCTGAAATAATGACATGATTTTACAGCTTGATAAAATTCAGCCTTCGATACGCACACACAGACACGCACACACACACACACGATGTAGACTCAAAACCAAGTTTGGTGCCGAGTAGGCAATGAACTCTAAGGGTACAGAAGATTTATATGTCCATCCAGGCAGAAAATCCACATGACATACAAGGGAAATAATTGAGCTGGGCTCAGATTCCTCCAGCGCAGTATTCAATGCCAGAAGCCAGTGCAGTGTTATTTAAAAGGTTTTGAGTGGGAAGAATGTCACCCAAAAGTTTCATACTTAGCCAAGTTTTATATAAAGTTAAAAAAAAAAAGGCAGATTCTGTTAAGCAAGCAATACTTCAAGAATTCCATGAGCACTTCTTGGAAAAACAAAAATTGATGAAATTTAGCCAATCGGGGGATGAGTCACAATAATTTTTTAAAAAAGGAAAAACTGTTGTCAAAGACTAGTGGTGAATGTGAACATCACTAACCAGGGAAAAACAAATCAAAACCACAATGAGGTATCATTTTACCCATTAGAGTGGTTTAGTATCAAAAAGACAAAAATTAACAAATGCTGGTGAGGGAGCAGGAAAAGAGAACTCTTATACACTGTTGGTGGGAATGTAGATTACTATAGCCAGTATGGAGAACAGTATGGACGTTTCTCAAAAAACTAAACATAGAACCACCAGATGATCCAGCAATCCCACTGCTGGATATTATCCAAAAGAAAGGAAATCATTATATTAAAGAGAAATCTGCATCCCATGTTGGCCAGGATGGTCTCGGTCTCTTGACCTCATGATCCGCCCGCCTCGGCCTCCCAAAGTGCTTGGATTACAGGCGTGAGCCACCGCACCTGGCCCACAGTACTATTATGGATTAAAATGTTTCTCTAATTTCTTCATCTATAATACCATGAGCCTAATGTTATGTTAATTTTTAGATTAAATATACCATATTGTTTTGATAAAGAGGATTCTATTTTCAGATTGTAACATCTACACATTGAAGGGGAGATGGCTGTTGTTCTTTTAGCTTACGTACACAGGCATAAAAGGAAGGCTGGATTCCCAGGCCAGGAGGCTATCACCACCATTCACCTGGCGAAAGGAAGCCCAGCCAGGGAGGAGGGCCGCAGTGTGGGTGACGAGGGGCGCCTCACTTTCAAGGGGCCCCGCGACACTCCCAGCTGTTGTGTTCCTTCTGGAGTACACGTGCTCAGGAAGTCAAATAAATAAAAACAGTACTTCATTTTTAATGCTTCATCTCATTTGTGTTCAACTTTACCCCTTAAGTTTCGAGTAGTTCGAAATGAAGAGCCTTCCCTCATACATGCACGGAGAGAGAATATCCTCTCCCAGGCCTGGTGCACAGTCCCCATCGCTCTTGTGAGCAGTGAGAGCTGTGGGCAATAAAGCGCTGAAAATTGTCCTTGGTCTCCATCTATGTATTTGTTTCTCTGATCCGAATAAACAAGCCAACGGCCAGAGGCCAGTGGAAAAGTCCCTCCCAGGGAGTGCTCAATGACGGCCACCTCTTCCCAAGCCCTGCTGTCTTCCTCTGTGAACACAGAAAGCATATGGATGTGACCCACAGCCAGAAATGCCACCCCATCAAAATGGAAAACGAAGTGGATAAATTATTGAAAAGCCAACTTAGAGACTCTGAGGAATGCTAGATTTGAGGGAATGCGTTCTCTTTCCGGGTCCACAGGGGAGTGTAGGCTTAAGGGCAAGAACTTCCCAGCGCCATGCCTTCCCATGTCTCTCCATCCGGGAGATTTAACAGTCTCTGTTTTAATTTTCAGGGGCGCAAGAAGAATCAAAAGTCAATCACTCCAGCAGAAGGCCTAAGGAACTCCTTTCATTGGCCAGGGGTCTTAGAGAAGGTGGGGGCTCCTCCCAGGTTAAGATCCCCTTCTTCTACACCCCTTTGGACTCCATGTTTGGATCCCCTTCCACGAACACTCCCTTCGTGGAAGCCGTCTTTCTTGCTCCTGGGTTTCCCCTCTGGGGTCCCCTTCCACACTCTCCCATGGAAGCTGTCTTCACTTCCTAAACTCAATCTCTCTCCATTCCTTTCCACTCAGTGTGGAAGCTATCTTTCCTCTCCTGAATTCCATCTTTCTGGATTCTCTCACTCAGTGTGAGAACGGCTCTTCCTTCTTCTCACTCAGTGTGAGAGCTAGCTGCTTCTTTCTCTCTACCTAAATAAATCACTTTCTGCAAACTTTTGAGTACAGTATTTACTTTAGGAGCACACTGAGCCCTGGTCTTCTCTCCCATTCTTGGGTGAGTGATAGACCAAGAACCTGGAGAAACGTCCTCTCAAGGGAGCTGAGGGCTCCTGTGAACCCCCAAACCCAGAAACAGATTGAAAGCACATTTGTCTTCTATTTCTTTTCCTTCTTTTTTTTTTTGAGATGGAGTCTCACTCTTGTGCAATGGCTCCCCTCCACTCACTGCAGCCTTGCCTCCCAGGGTCAAGCGATTCTTCTGCCCCAGCCTCCTGAGTAACTAGGATTACAGGTGCCCACCACCACACCCAGCTAATTTTTGTGTCTTTAGAAGAGACATGGTTTCACTATGTTGGCCAGGCTGGTCTTGAACTCCTGACCTCAGTTGATCCAACTGCCTTGGCCTTCTCAAAGTGCTGGGATTACAGGCATAAGCCACTGCACTCAGTCTCGTCTTCTATTTCTAATCCCCTTCAGCATTTTTCTGTGGAATTTTGGAAAAGACAAAGTCCATTCCCAGGAAGGAGCACAACCACAGAAACTATCCAGTGAGCTCTCACTAGCCCTAAAGACTTAGGTTGGCTATTTCCTCCCCTATAGGAGCCTCCCTAAGGCCCCAGAAAGAAGTCCTTCTTGTCTCATCATAGTGCCATAGCCCTTTCCATACTGTATTATAGATATTTATGCAGCAGGACAGCCCACATGAGCCAAGACTAGAATTCAAGCCAAGGACTCTAAGTTAGGAACATAAGATGTGATCAGTGGAAGGAGAGCAGAATTACCAGAAAGACGAAGCAATACACGTTGCATGGAGCCTTAAACAAATAGACTTGTTTTTTCTGTATAACAGGAAGTCTTAGTGTAGTTAGATATGAACAATGCAGGGGATTAAAAACATCACAAAGTGTTCAGGCGCCTCTACCTTTCTTTTGTAGTATTATTTTTATTTATTTATTTTTTACATGGAATTTCACTCTTGTTACCCAGGCTGGAGTGCAATGGTGCAATCTGCAACCTCGGCCTCCCAGATCCAAGTGATTCTCCCACCTTGGCCTCTCAAGTAGCGAGGATTACAGGTGTGCACCACCACACCCAGCTAATTTTGCATTTTTTAAGTAGAGACGGGGTTTCACCATGTTGGTCAGGTTGGTCTAAAACTCCTGACCTCAAATGATCCATCTTCCCAAAGTGCTGGGATCCATCCTCCCACAGGCTTGAGCCAACATGCTTGGTTGCTGTAACATTCTTAAAAGTGTTGACATGTTGCCCTATGCGTGTAAGACACATGCTAGGCCTTCAGACAACACTTTCAGGGTCAAGGCTGGGAGACAGTTGAAAAAGAGGGAAGCAAGGAGCTTTCTCCAAGGGAGATTATACCTTAGTATGGGGAAAGGGAAGGCGTCCCCAGCACACAGCATCACCTGTCACTAGGCAATGATCCTGTCTTAGATGAAAAAAGGTTAGGTGATCATGTCTTGGTTGGACCAACCACAACTCATCCTTTAAGGTGGAAAAAGGGCCTCCCTTTCTTGCAATCAAGTCAGATCTACTAGCAACTGGACAAAGTGGGCTTGATTCACAGGGAGGAAACGAAGTGCCTATAGTCTAAGTAGCAGACAGGATGATGGCGCAGCTTCTGACACCTCAGGTTTTCTGCCTTTATGTAGACAGTGATTAGAGCAAGAAGCAGAAGAAATTGTTTTTATTGGATACTTTGTGGGAGGCTGAGTCTCCAGCGGTACTAATTTGGGGTCCAAATGTGACACAAGTCCCAGAGGGTTTGCTCCACAGAATATGTGTTAGTCATAGAATGCTACATAACAAATCCCTCCAAAGCCTTGCGCCTTAAAGCAAAACATGATTTTTATTTCTTAGCATCTCTTTGGGTCAGGCATTTGGGTAGAGCTTGGGTGAGTGGTTCTGCCTGGATTTCTGATGAGGTGGCAGTGAAAATATCAGCTTCACCTGCAGATCTGAAGGCCTGGGTGGGGCTGAAGAACCCGATTCCAAGTGGCTCCCTCTCACAGTGGCCTGGCCCAGGATGGGTGATTCCACAGGCCAAGTGGGAGCTGCATGCCTCCATGACCTCGCCTCAGAAGGCAGACACCGCTTCTTCCACTGGCCTCTGTTGGTCTCATGGGTCACTGTGGAGAGGACTGTGTAAGGACATGAACACTAAAAGGCAAGGCCATTTGGAGACATCTTGTGTAAGAGTTAAAGAGGAAAGAAACATGAAAAGTGACTCTACAGTCAAAGACAGGTTTATTTTGGAGAATAAACCTGAGAGGGGCTGCCAGCCGCTTTTGTTCAGGAGCATTCTGTCTTACAGACTAAGAGTACTTATTGGTTTTAGCTTATCACAAGCTTGGGATGTTTCTGTGTGGGGGAAAAGTTTATGGTGGAGTTGGAATGTCTCTGGCCAGAGGGTAGATTATCTTGAGGCTGACATCTCTCTAGTTGGGGAGGGGTTTATCTTTTGCTTGGAATGTTTCTGGTCGGAAATGTCATGTGTGGTTTATGGTCATGCTGACCTTAGCCATTAGGCTGATGCCCTTTGGATTTAGGCAGTTTTTGATCAAGGTAACCTTTAAAATGACCATGTTTGCCCAAGATGCCAGTGCTCCTGCTCTGTCGTCTTGGAGGCTGGCTAACCCCATCCCCCTGCATAGAAACCGGAACTGCTCTGATAGCTGTAAGAGGAGCAGGATGCTGCCCGCTGGGGACTCGGGAATAATGTTGCAAGTGGAAGAGCTGTTGGAGAACAGCCTAAGATCTTGCAGTTCTGCAGAGGCCATTCAAGAAGTCATGGTGTCTTGGACATTGGTATTAATGTGATGTCATTTGTGCCCCAAAGCTGGAGAGGGCTGGACAATCTACTTCCTTGATTTACAAGTCAGCCTCCTCTGAAGAGTGAGTTTTTCAGGCAAAGAACTCATGTTGTTTATCTTCAGATTCCTACCACAGAGCACATTGTCTGGAACATGGAATGTGCTTCCCAACTGTCCGTTAAATGAATAAAATGAGTGAGTCAATGGATTCCTTTGTAGGCAAATTTTACAATAAATCATCTCATTAGAGACCTCTTAGAAAGACAGAGGTGGAACTAGGGCGGAAGATGAAAGAACACCACCCTAGATCACACAGACTCAGGAATGGTGCTGCCTGGAGCAAGGATGGGAACCCACCGCACCAGTCTGCAGAGCCTGTGCCCCACCAGCCATCCAGGGAAGCACGCGATCCCTCATGACCACCTCTGGAGGCCCTTACATTTGCTCAGGATTTTGCCATTCTGGAAAGAGACAAGGCAAGAGACGGCACCTGGGTAACCTCTGGGAGCCATCACACCTAAGCCTTGGCAGCTGAAGTGCGCCTCCCCTGCTTCACTGGCTGCTGTCCTTATCCAGCCACCTGCAAGAGAACCACAGTCAGGTGGAAATCACCTATAGCTGGAGAGGAGCTTGTCCAGGGGGCTTCCAGGATACGCAACAGAAGGAAGGGACATTAGCCACCAAAACACATCTGTGTACCTTCAGCTGAGGATAAAAAAAGCTTAACTTAAAAAAATATTACCTAATATCAGAATAAAGCATGAAGCAGGCTGTCTGCAATGGGTATAGGGGGTTAGAAGAATGAAGTCATACAGCTTTAGTACTTGGTAAGCTGTGCATTTTCCAGCCCTAGGAATGACTTGAGCAGCTCTGTGGGCCCCACATGTGCAGCCAGTAACAGGATCCCCTGACTCCAACCCAAGGGCCCTGAGCGTCTGTCTGCAATCCCCACATCCCTGCTGCAGAGGGGCAGACAGAACACATGTGCTGCCCATTTGCAGAACCTATTGATGTATAGGAGGGACTAGTTCTGAGGCAGGCACTAGCTGTGCTAGAAATTAATTCACTAATCAATTCCTCTCACATCCCTGGTCTACAGGATATTTCTGTGGGACGGATTTCTCCAGCCACGCTGAACTGCGGCTTTGGTTTTGTAATAAGATGGTGGCGCCCTAGTGCAATAAAGAACAGTGCTGGCCAAGAGTGTCTCAGTGTCTGAAAACATATCCAGGTGTACTGGGACCTTACTGCCCCTGCTGTGGCTGGGGAGTCTATGAGAAGAAATCTCGGTGAGTCACCTGGCTTGGGTGAGGACAGGGCAAGCAGGAACAGAGAGCAAAGTGCAATGCCATCCTGACCCTGAGACATTCGCCTCCATCTGCAGAGGCCCGGCTTCCCAGAGATCTGGCACAGAGTGTTGTGCACCCCCAGACTGAGCACAGGAGGCCCCCTGTGCACCCCCCAGGCTGGGCATAGGAGGTTTCCCCAGTGAGACTCTTATTCTCTGGGGTGCAGAGAATTCTACCAGCCCCACCTGTGTCCCACAGTCAGTTTCAACAAAGAGCTCACACCCAGTTCTCCAAAATAATTAGTCTTGACCTGATGAGACTGAATTCCTGAGCTCAGAGGTGAGGCTGGCCATGGTCCTGCCTGTGCTGGGAGCGCTGGTAGCAACCCAGTAGGGTCACTGTGGCCCCTGTCCAGTTTTGCAGCCACATGCTGCTTTTCTTTCCCTGGTAAATGGATAGGAACAAAATGGTCCCCAAGGAGACAGAGGAGTATTCTCATCCTGGGAGGTGTGAGTGTGCACAGGGTGCAGTTGCCTTCCAGAGCTGCCTGTGGGCTCTCCACCCCTGGCAGAGGTGGCCACATCGTGTTCCCAGAAGCAGCTTCCTGGTCCCATGTTTTTGGCCCTATTCCATATTTGTGATGATTTAAAGCTTACTACAGACAAATGACAGATACACCCAAATTTCTTAGAGTAAGTCCCTTTAGGAAGGCTATCCCCTCCCCTTGCTTCCAAAAATCTCACCCCCAGTTACCAAAACAGCCAAGCCTGGAGGTCCATACTTGCCTCTACTCCCAGAGGGGGCTGGGGAGTGTCTGGAGAGGAGAGCCTTTGGGTGGCCATGGGCAAGACCATGCACAGCTCTGCTCTGATCCACGTTTCCAGGACCTGGGCTCAAGCCTCCTCATCAAGGCACTGGGCTGCCAGCTCAGGGCCTCCATGGCCTGAGATTCCAGGAACCCTGAATTCCCTTGTTTACATCCATTGATCCTCCTGCAGGCTGGACAGCTGCCTAGTCCCAGGGGTCAGGGCAGATCCAAATTCTGTAGGACCTGAAGCTTATATAATTTAAAAGAGTCTTTAAGAAAAATATAAAAATAAGAATACAAAATTAGGTATAAAGTGCATCTTTATTTGGCAGGAGAAAAAAATCACACCACTCAAAAATTTTTAAAAGTTAACAAATATCATAAATGTAACAACATCCAGGAAAAAAATTAATTAATTTACTCCCTGACATAATGTTTTTATTTTTATATTTCTTGAGACAGTGTCTCTGTCACTCAGGCTAGAGTGCAGTAGTGCGATTATGGCTCACTACAGCCTTGAACCCCTGGGCTCAAACAACCATCCTGCCCCACAGTCCTGCATGGCAGTGACTACAGGCACATGGTACCCTGCTCAGCTAACTTTTTAATTTTTTTGTGGCAATGGGGTCTTGCTATGTTGCCCAGGCTGGTCTTGAATTGCTTATTGGGCTCAAGCAATCTGCCTGCCTCAGCCTCCCAAAGTGCTGGGATTACAGGTGTGAGCCACTGTGCCCAGCCTATAATTTTATAACAATTTCCCTCACATTCTAAAGTTTCATACTCTTTGATCTTCTCTTTATATGACAATGATTTTATGCTATTTTTCTATAAAGAGAATAGTCAAGTCTTTTCTGTAGCATGATTGGTCAAAATTTATTTTCTATTATTGATAACTTAGAAAAGCTCCTTTTGACCTAATAGCTTCTTATGAGTAATGCTATGTCAAATTTTGTCAAATTTGGGGAAACTTCTACTATGTTTATTTTGTATATAAAATGTAAGATTTCAGGACATTTCAAGTTTTCTTACATAGTGGCTAGTGACAAACATATTTTAAATTATCAGTACTTATTAACCAGTTTGGCATTGATGCTCTCATTATAATGGCACATTACAAATTTTCTATCATCTATAATGTCAGTGTTTTAATAAATCAGCCAGAAATCTAAATCAATCTCTTCTGGTTTGTTGGGCTTCAGTTGAGAGGTCCACTGTTAGTCTGAAACATTAAATCAACCTGAATGCCCATCAATGATAGACTGGATAAAGAAAAATGTGGTACATACACTATGGAATACTATGCAGCCATTAAAAAAAAAGAATGAGACCATGTCCTTTGCAGGGAAATGGTTGGAGCTGGAAGCCATTATCATTGGCAAACTAATGCAAGAACAGAAAACCAAACACCACATGTTCTCACTTATAAGTGGGAGCTAAATGATGAGAACACATGGACGTATAGAGGGGAACAACAAAAATTGGGGCATATTGGAGGGTGAAGGGTGGGAGGAGGGACAGGATCAGGAAAAATAACAAATAATAGGCTTAATACCTGGTGATGAAATAATCTGTACAACAAACCCCCATGACACCAGTTTACCTGTGTAGCAAATCTGCACATGTACCCCTGAACTTAAGCAATCAAAAAAACCCTCAGTCATTATCCATCATATTAGTGTGCTTCACTCCCGTTCATTCGCAGCTGCCTCTCAGCTCACTCTTGTCCTGCCGCCCATGCTTCTGCCCCTAAGCCTCCCATGCACTGATCTCCAAGTCAGCTTCTAGACCACCAACCTGTCCTGGGTTGAACAGTGTCCCTCCCAACTTCATGTGCATCTGGAACCTCAGAACGTGGCCTCCTTTGGAAATAGGATCCTTGTGGCTATGACTGGTTAAAGTGAAGTCATACTGAACTAGGGTGGGGCCTAAACCTAATGACCTGGAGTCCATATAAGAAGAAGAGAGGAAGCACAGAGACAAGAGTGAAAGTGGCCAGGTGAAGACAGAGGAGGAGACTGCAGCCATGAAGCTGCAAACCCAGGTGTGCCAAGGACTGCCAGCCACAACCAGGAGCCGGCAGAGGCCAGCTGGGTCCCCTGAGACCGGAGAGGGAGCTGGGCCTTCTCATGCTCGGTCTCCAGCCTCCTATGGCACTGTCATCGCTGCCCTAATACATGACTCCAGACACTCCCCTCAGCTGGACCAACATTTCCCGGGCCATACACTTCACACAGGGGATTTGAGATGGGAAGAGAGGTTGGCTTACGTTAGAACACTTTACAAAACCGTGTATGAACACGTTGTTGAGGCTTCTTCTCAGGCCTAGAAGCTGCCAAGGCATGGCTACTTGAGGGAACAGGCTAGGGTCCTCCGCTCACCTCTCAAGACATCTGGGTGAGCTGCAGAGCACTGCGCAGGCATCTGTGTTGCCAGGACTCACAGGACCATTTTTGAAATGTGATCCTCAGATGCTCAGAGTGAATGAATGAAAGGATGAAAAGCAAGCTTGATGCAAAATGTAGTCCTTGCCCCTAAATATTAATATCTGACAGTGCAGAAGAGATGCTGGCTGTATTGTACAGCACAGCAGAATATGACAGATGCCATCAAGTGCCCATTAGCACAGGCTCTGGGAGCCGTCCAGAGAGGGGAACCTGGGCAGCGGCTGTTGGAGCCTCCTAGGACTGGGTGGCAGAAAACCGAAACTCTAAATGATAGAAATCTTCTTCTTCTTTTAATTAATTTTTTTGAGACAGAGTCTCACTCTGTCACCCAAGCAGTGGGTGCGATCACAGCTCACTGCAACCTCTGCCTCCCGAGTTCAAGTGATTCTCCTGCCTCAGCCTCCTGAGTAGCTGGACCACAGGTGCGTGCCACCATACCTAGCTAATTTTTGTATTTTTTTGTAGAGATGGGGTTTTGCCATGTTGTCCAGGCTGCCCTTGAACTCCTGGTCTCAAGCAATCTACCCACCTCAGCTTCCCAAAGTGCTGGGACTGCAGGCATGACCCACCACACCCAGCCAAGGATAGGAAAATTCTAACAAGCAGGAGGCACCCTCCCTCCCAAGAGGCGAAGACCAGAGTGTGGTCTGATACCCCAGGGGAGCTGAGGCCACACTCAGAAGACTCATCTCTCACAGGAGAAGCCTGTGTTCCCTTTTCACACAATAAATGTTATTATTTATTTATTTATTTTTGAGATGGAGTCTCGCTCCGTAGCCCAGGCTGGAGGGCAATGGTGCCATCTGGGCTCACTGCAACCTCTACCTCCCAGGTTCATGTGATTCTCCTGCCTCAGTCTCCCAAGTAGCTGGGACTATAGGCTCCTATCACCACGCTCGGCTATTTTTGTATTTTTAATAGAGACAGGGTTTCGCCATGTTGGCTAGTCTGGTCTCGAACTCTTGACCTCATGTGATCCGCCTGCCTAGGCCTCCCAAAGTGCTGGGATTACAGGCATCAGCCACTGCTCAATGGATTTTAGAGCAGACTGGATGTAGCCAACAGCATTGAGAAGTCTGGCTTGAGACCTAATGCCAATTTCCATTTCCCATAGCAAGGTTCACAGGCGCAGGAAATGTGTATGAGACCGAAGATACTGAATTTTTATACCTGTGAAAGTGGAGGAAATATAAATTTAAAACAACCTGCAGGCAAAGAGGGCATTAAATAATTTTTCATAAATACTGAGTCTTCCATTCTTTAGGGACCTTGAAGTGTACCTGATCCCAGCCCGCTTATCACAGAAGAGGAAAGTGACATGCAGAGGGTTTGAAAACCCTTCTCGCATCACAGCAGGGCCCAGTGGGTCCTCATGCCTGACTCCCAGGCCATCACTTTCCTGTCATGCTAGGAGAAGTCCCTGCGTGCCAAATAATGGCTTTCACAGCCAGAGATTACCCAGAGGTGAAGGCATAAACCTGGGACCTACTTTACCCCTATGTGAAACAGCTTTCAAACAAAGACAAAAGACATGTAAGCCAGCGCTCCACAGTTAAGCAGCATGGCAGTTGAATTCACACAAGGACCTTTTTGAAAAAAAAAAAACAAAAAAAAACGGTAGAGGCCAGGCACAGTGGTTCATGTCTTTAATCCCAGCACTTTGGGAGGCCAAGGCAGGAAGACTGCTTGAGGCCGGTTCATGTCCAGCCAAGGCAACATAGTGACACTTCATCTCTACAAACATTTTTGTAAATTAGCTAGGCATGGTGGTGCACACCTGTAGTCCTAGTTACTCAGGAGGCTGAGGGAGAGGATTGCTTGAGCCCAGGAGGTGGAGGCTGCAGTGAGCCATGATCAGTGGTCAGGCATTCCATTCTGGGGGTCAGAGCAAGATGCGGTCTCAGAAAAAGAGAAAGATACCTCTCAGCCCAGGCAAACAAACCAAGATGCAAGATGGCTGGTCATCTTAACTCTTCAGAGAACTTCCATGGTATTTGTGGTTTTTCTCCCACTTTCTTTTCCTATGTCTGGTGGATTGTGAAACTCTTTCTCAATAATATCTTAGATTAAATATGTAAATCCAATTTTTAAATATTCTCATAGGTTTAACAGTAATTTAGCTGTTCTCATAGGTTTTCATATTTCAAAATATGAAACAGGTTTTGAAATATGATAACCTATGAGAACAGTCGTAAATTACCCCATCTCCTGGATCAAAGTACAATTGGCTAAGTAATGGAAGTTGTAATGGTAGTGAAACTCTGCCACGGGCCTTAAATCTTTACCCAGGAAAGGCAATGAGGTTGTCCTGATGCCCTGTCTGGGGGCAGTTCTGATCCTGCATGACTTACACATGGAAAGGGTTCCTTACGTTTTGGGAGAGTTAGAATATGGATCAAGGTGAGTCAAAGTTAACCAGCGAATGAGTAATGAATTGGTTAACAGAAACGTGACTGTGCCAGTTTCCTCATTTGCCAATCAAATGTAGTAATAGTATGTACTCCATAAGAGCCTTACAAAGGTGAAATGAGTTAATATCCGCAAAAGCACTTCAGAGAGTGCCTAGCACATAGGAAGGGCTCTAGATATGTTCATAAAAGAAAGAAATAAAAACTAGACAGGACATTTGTTTTTGTCGTCTTTCCAACGTAGCTAGGAGCTGTGTGTACCTTTGCTTATACACAGTCACACACAAACTCGTGTGAGGACAATGCTCACAGGAATGAATATGAGATCTGAAAACATATTTGAACCTCACTTTAATGTATGGCCAAGATTTAAACCAAAGACAAATGAAGTTGATTCTTCTCTTCATGAACAATTTCTTTAAAGGGTGAAATGTCCTCCCTGTCAGAACTTTTGGCTCACACGTAGCTGTGTTCACACCATTTGCAGCCAGCCATCCAGACCGTGGGAAGCAGGGTGCACAGGCAGCCTTGCTTCTGAGCTTCCACCTCCCCTGCTTCCTCAGAACATCAGGGAATCTGCTTACTTCCCTTCGTTCAGCCATAAGCGGACGTCTGCGCTCACTTTATTAGAAGGGGTTTGCTGGGCCACAAGGGGTTGTAACTTAGGAGGGGAGTTAATACAAGTACCTAAAACAAGCACAGTCCAGACAAAAGTGACAGACAGATGGGTCCCTGCTTCCGGGGTCACGGGGGGCTTGGCGCGCAGTGAGCCAGGTGGAATGAACTGGAGAGGACGTGGCAGGAGGGGGTGGAGGGGGCACTTGAACCTGGCCTTCTAGAGGGACAGGGCGTGTGGACATGAAGGGGAGAGGGAGCCAGGCGGAAGCACGGCTGCGGTGCTGTGGGACCGAGGAGAGGCAGTGGTTTGGGCAAAGCACAGGGAGTGATGTAAAGAGAGACCACGGCGCCAGCATGAGGGCGCTGACTTGGCTCCCCACCGACAGCCGCGTCTTTCTGGCTGCAAGGCTGGATTTCAGCAGGGTGTCTGGTTCCAAAAAAAAAAGGGTTGCTCAATCCATGTCCGTCCTGTCTATGGTAACCTTGATAAAAATGGTATTTTCACAATGACAGAGACGATGAGAGCAATTGAGATTTGATCATTGGGACAAGGAAGGAATGGAAGAACCAAAAACGAAACACAGAATGAAGGGAATTTAGGAGGTAGAGGAATGGGAGGAGGGAGTTGGGTTCCTGGAGCTTCACGTCAAGGAGATAATAGACAGCTGGGTGGGGCGGAAGTTTGGGAAAAGAGTCACGGCTGAAGCTGAGGATTGAAAAGGCACCGACCCAGAGTTGAAAAATTAAAGCCATGAAACTAACGGGCTAAAAGCAGGTGTGGAGAGAGACAGAGCCCAGAAGCTGGGGTCCCGTGAGAGGCAGGTGGGTCAGGCCCCTGGAATTGAGGTCCAGTCTCTGATGACCACCAGGTCAATGCCAGTCCCTCCCGCCCCCAGACTACAGCTCCTGATGGTGAACCATGAACATCTTGGACCCCACTTCCCATCCACGCCCGGGGCACACCGTGGGGGTCAATGACAGTGCCAGCCATCCCTGTGCTTGCCACGGGCCAGCACCCCTGGGTGGATGGAGACCGGCTGGAAGCCAGGCTGCCATGGAGAAAACACCTGGAAGAAGGTACCTCCCCATCCCCCTTCAGTGCTGCCCCCAAGACCTGAGCCACCCCTGTTGTGGTCACCCCCAAAGTGGGTGAAGGGAGGATAAAGTTTCCCAGATAAGATGGAGCCTGTGAGAGCCCAGCGACCCTAGACCCTGGCCTGGTGTGACTCGGGAGGCGGATCTGGTACAGAGGCTGAAATTCAAGAATCGGCAGAAAAATTACTCACAGGAAGCATTGTGTCTACAAAGAGAGAAAAGAAAGAGAAAGGGGGAGCCCCTAACCTCAATAAAAAAGTCTGGAAGAGGAGAGGAGGCCCCCAAAAGAGGGATGAGGAGGTGAGCCAGGCTGGAACGGACACTGGGAGGGCGAGCAGACACCCTGCTCTGCTCTGCGACCCGCGCCCGGTCTGCACTAAGCACATGCCAGGGCAGCCTCACAAGAGAGCACAGCTCTTCCTTCCGTGGTGGAAATGCAATCACGGCCTGAGGCGCAGGGCCAGGGCCAGGGCGCAGGGCAGGGCGCAACACGCAGGGGCTTGGTCCAAGCATAGGAAAGGGCTGCATTTTACCCTGTGGGACGCTGAGCTGAGCCCAGCAAGGACATGGTGGTTTCTGGGCCAAGGACAGGCTTGCTGAGTCAGAGGCAGCACGGTTGGACCTCAGTCTCACTCTTGCCACCGTCACCTGGGGTAAATGCCAGTTGTTTCACCTTCACTGATTCCTTTGAGGGACCAGATATTTTCCTTTGGAAATTTGGAATTTGAAACGTAAAACTGAGAGAACAGTGCCAGCCTGTCCATAAATGGAGTCCCTGCCATCCAGAAGCTGCCAAGACACCACCCAGAGTCAGCCTGGCGAATGGACTTGACCATGTCAGGGTTGTTGGGATCAGCTTCTACAGCCTTCCCAAAAACGCCCTCCTGAAACGCCTTCCCAAACATGGGCCAGGCATCATTCTAAGTGGCTCCCACATATTTTCTCATTCAATTCTCCCAACAACTCAGCTGTGAGGACTCCGAAGAGCCCCATGTACAGGTGGGGAAACAGACACCCAGAGACGGAAAGTCACTTCCCCAAGGTCACTTGGCCCAGGGTGCTGGCACTGACCCCGCAGGGTGGTTCCAGAGTCCTCTCCAGTAACCACTGGGCTACTTGCCTGTCAAGGGTGGGCCAGGTCATTTGGGGTCCTTAAGCTCCTCGAAGCGTAAATCCTGTTCTACTCTGTTCCATCTTGGAATATCCTGACAACCATGCTCAGCAGGAATGATCACCGAAGAGGAAGCTAAGCTAGAGGGGTTTATAAGTTTTCCGAGGTCACACCTGGAATTGGAGTCCTTGGCTACTTAATTCCAAGTCCTGGGCCTTAATGACAGCAACAGAAGTAGACTTTTACCCTAGGTCTAGAGAGCAGAACTACAGCATGTGGCTGGAAGAAGGCACTGGCAGCAAACACCACCTTGGGCGACAGCTTCGTAGAGAGAAAAGCACCAAGGACCTAGAAGCAAAAGATTTCGGTGTGAATTTCTCCTCCACCAGCTCAGTTAAGTCACTGAAATTTGTGGAAGCAATTCTACCCTAATAATAGTCTTCCTATCGCCCAGGGTTGTCAGGCACTGAAAACAAACCACGCCCTCCATAAACTGTAAAGTGCTGTAAGGTTGCCAGTGCGGTTGTGGTTGCCAATGATAAGATGCCTTCTCTCGCTAGGGCTGTGAGGGTTATGAAATGGCTATTTCTCACCATGGCAACAATCCCTTCTCTCAGGCAGGGAGGAGCTCAGTGCTGCTATGCAGCAGAAGCTTGAGCTCAGAAGTCCTTCACATCACTATCTTGGAGGTGTTGGGTGGACAACCTGTGGATAATTTTGTACATCGTGGCCATGTGTTCTTATTTTGTCCACAGAGTGTGAGTGGCTGTTTTATGAGAGGTCATATGGTCCAGTGTGTTACAGACATACACTATCCAACAGCTTTCTTGTCTATAGAACTTCTTAAAACCTTCAATAGGCTGTGGTGTGAAGTTCCAGGAAATTAAGAGTTTCTTAAACATTTTCAGCTGAGTTTTTTTGGAATTTTTTTTCAAGGGGCATCTCTTGAGAATAATGATCTGTGACTCACTCTGAGAAATGCAGCATGCTGGAAAGAGTTAAGAAACAAACAGTTCAGATGAAAAAAGTACTGGGTGGGCCCTCGATTCTCCAGGAGCCTCATATCTTCACCCGTGGAGCTTCTAGTGCAAATCCATCTCCCCTCTCACTCTTTCTCTGCCCACCAATAGCTCACATATCATTGTTACTGGGAGCAGCAAAGCCTGTCTGGGCAGGGTGGTAGCTATTCTGAAGCCAACTCCCACAGTATTTTACCGAGGAACATTCATGCCTTCCTGCTTCCAAGCACTCACTACCTAACTATCTCTGTGTAACTCAGCCCCTATCTTCTCTGGCAGGGTGGGGGCATTCCTACCAGAAACTTCAGAATGTCTCTGGGATGCTTAACTAGGAAAACCTTCCTCTACTCCAATAATCTAGTTGGAGAGGGAATTAAGAGCCAAGGACTTTGTCTTTAGGTGACATTGTGAACTTTCAAGGAGAGAATAAATCCAGTGAGTCAGACAAAAAAGATCACAGGTTGCTTGGGAGCCCAGACAATATGCACCCTGACGCATGTGTGCATAGGATTCCAGGACTCAAACAGAGGGAGGCAAATGAAGGGTGATCAGTAAGAGCTGGCTCCAGAGCTTCCGAGCAGATCTCCAGCCTGCATGATCTGTACTTCTACCTGCATAGGTGGTGGGGGGAAGGAGGGTCCTCTGGCCTCTGTGGCTGCCAACTCACCAGGGTTGGTTTGCCAGACACTCCTGCACTGGATCCTCTATGGCAAGATTCTGTGGCTTGCAACTATAATAGTGCTTAGATGTGCCTCAAAAGAATTTTCCAGACCAGTACTATTTAATAGAACTTTCTGCAGTGATAGAAATGCCTTCTATGTGTGTGCACTGTCCAAAATGGTAGCTGGTACCCACATGGGGCTATTGAGCATTTGAAATGTGGCTAGTGCGACCAAAGAAGGGAATTGTATTTTATTTCTCATTTTAGTTAATTGATATCCTAATAGCTGGCTATCCTATAAGATAGCACAGATCCATGATGGTGTTTGCAGACACTTCCTAAGTTTTTAGGACAGAGGGGTGAAAAAGAGGGGTCTTGTATTTTCACATCTGTCTGTGGTTCCCAGTAATGAACAGTACTGCCACCCTGGGTACAGCCCCTGCATATGTGTGGGGACATTTTTTGGCTTATCATGGTTCTTGGGGGATGCCATAAATATTTCCTGGGCAGTGGCAGGGATGCTTCATGAGTATTTCCTGGGCAGGGGCAGAGAAGCACTGCCCAGGACAGAGCCTGAGCCATGCTCAGAACAGCTGTTATCCACCATGTCATTTTGTCATGGCTTGGGGCCAGGATAGGGACAAGGGCTAAGTAGAATAACTAAACGTTTGCACACAGAGTGCCTGTGTGCATGTGTGTGTGCTTCAGAGAAAAACACACCCTGGCTTCAAATTTTCATCTGATCGGTAAGTGCAAATCCTATGCATCGATTCTATAATGCATCCTCAGTTTCTGTGCGTAGCGGGCCTGGGATTGATGGGCTAAAGTCTTGTGACCGCGGAGGGCCCTGGTGCTGTGGACCAGCGTTCTCCCGCTCTGGAATCAGTAAGCTTGCTCTGCAGCGCCACCTGGTGGTTAGAAAAGTTCCGACCCTGGACTCTCCTTAATAAACCTGAATTCTTCCTTCTGCCAAAAACAGACGGAAGACAGGGAATAAACTGCAAATAAACGTGTTCGTTCCATTCCAAAAACGTTTGCTGGTGGAAGGCAGCATGAGGTGGTTCTTATGAGCTCTGCTGCTCGGGAAGTGCTCTGGGGAAGGCCCTGGACGACGAGAGTGCCTCACCGTCCCCGAGAGCTCACCCCGCGCAAGCACCTCCCGGGAAGTGGGGCCCGGGCTCAGCTTGGTCTTAGGAAAGCCCCTTCACGGCTGCGGGACAGACCTGACTTGATTCCACCATCTTCCCTCCCTCCCCGCCCGGTTCCCACGTAGGCTGCTGGCTTCCCTCCCTCTCGCCTTCCTTACTCTCTTGCTTCCCTTCTGTTCTGCGAGCTCCTCATGTCGCACCCGGTGTGGCTCCTTCTCCACGGACTTGCCATGTGCCCTCTCGCCGTTCCCTTCATCCCGTCTGTAAGTGGGGGGGGGGCTCATGGCTGCTGTTTGGGCACAGCCTAGGTTGGGGCGGGGCAGCGTGGGGGCATTTCAAGAGGGCAACCCCGGCAGCCTGTGGCGTCGTCACCAAGCCAAACGTGGCCTGAACTTGAGAGAGCAAGGGCTGAACGAGGACGCCTGTGGACACCGGCACCAGAGGCGAGTCAGGGAGGTCCGGATGAACGCGCGCTCTACCTTCAGCAGCCTTTCTCGCCTGTGCACTCCCACGGGGTCTCGGGGTTTGCTACTGCCGCCTGAGAACATCCTGGGCTTCCTTAAGCATCCCCCTGCTCCCCACGATGCTGCCCTCCCTTCATTCCCAGGGTTCTCTCTGAGCTTAGTAGTTCAACTACACCCTATTGTGACAAGGGACCCTTGTCAGCATGGGAAATGTTATCTGCCTCTGCTGGCTCTTCAGGAAAGAACCTGAGAGGCCTCAGCGAAGAACTGCGTGGACTGTGAGGACCCTTGCCACCCTCCTAGGGTGGATCTTGGATCTAAGTTCCCCTCAGCCCATGGCAAACTCCTCCAGGATGGAATAAAAGCCAGGGCTGGGGGTGAAAGGGGCTCCCAGGTGCATGTCCAGACACGGAAGCCGCACGCCAGAGGGGGCCGTTCCTGCCTCACCTGAAGCCCCTGCCACCCAGATGCCACATGCCGAGGTTTGGCTCAGACACCTTGTGCTGGAGTCCCGGCGGCTCCATAGGCAGGGAGCCGGTGCAGATGCGTAAGGGCCACACTCTGAAGGGCCTGCACGTGGGAGTGTCTTGAATTTCTCAATAACTTAGAATTTATGTTTTGTAAGCTAAGCTTGATGGGACAGTGGAGGCTGTGTCCTCCTGCAGGGTCCACCCCATGATAAGCGCTTGGCAGCTCACTCCCCACCCTGCATAGAAAGTGCAGCTGCCCTCCCCATCGGAGATGGCCTGGCCACAGGGAGGGTCGGGTGGATGCACACCCTGTGCCACGTCACAAGACAAGACCCATGTGGGTCTGTTGCTAAGGCACATGTAATCGCAAACAAAAAACACCATGGCAGGTCAACAGAGCAACTGCAGAGGGAGGTCTCTGCATTTCCTCCATTTTCATTTTGCACTGGGCCCTACAAATCATGTAGCCAGAGTGGCTGGAGAGCCCCCTACACTCCAGGGTCATTGCTGGCTAGAGTCACCTGGACCAGGATGGGATTGCCAGCAGCTGCTGGAAACTCTTGGCAGCCCTACCACTCCAGCTCATGTGGGAAACATGTACACGCATGTTCTGGACCAGGTGGCTGTGTGGCTCAGAGATGTCAGGGAACTCCCTCCAGGTGCCTGGGTCACTCTGACTTCCACTTGGTCAAGTAACTTTTGTCATCCTGTCCCTATACTCACTGGAATTTCTGGTGACCATCAAAGCAATCTGTCCCTGTGAATTTTCTGTCTCTGCTGCAGCTGTCTGCAAGACACATGGAGGAGGTAAGGAGCTGAGGGATTGGGACAAAGCCACGGCCTGGTGGACAATGAACCTCTGAGGGGCAGAGGTCACAGCTCGCCACTCTGTGTCCACATGGAAACTCTCAGCCCATGCTCACTACAAGAACAAGAACTGAGTGTGTGAGGAGCCTCTTGTGTCCCAGTAGGGCTATGCTAACACCTTTGCTCCATTCACTTGCTCTTCTTGTACTGTCTACACTCTTCTCTGGTAACAGGGATACAATAACTCACTCTTTTTGCCAAGAGAATCAGTCAGTTAGGATCATAGCATTACATTATTGAAGATGGTGTTCAGCTCTGAAAATACGAATCATGGTGTGGGTACTCAGTACTAACAAGTGTTCTTTCATCAGAAACCAAAATTTTGTTGGCATCACTTCTAATTTCATCCTATCATTTAGGTCAATGACAGAAACACACAAGCACCCAGACCTGGGGCAGAATAAAAGGACAGATGCTTAGAGAATTCTGGTCTTTCTCCTGCACAGATCCTGGAGGAGAGGCATTCAGGGTGGGTAGGGGATTTGCTTCCCATTCTGGAAAATGAAGCCTCCAAGGACGTGAACAAGAGAATGAGATGTTCCAGATAGGTGTGTTCTCAATTAATCTATTACCAAAAACATTCCAAAGACTGACAGGGTCCTGATGCTACGGCACAAGACCGACCTGCACTTAGGAGTCTGAATCATAGGCGCAGTGGTGGTTTTGTGGTTCTTCAGAATCTGCAGCTAAGGACACTTGGCTTAGTCACTGCAGAACTAAGGACAGATCATTGTTTTAGTTAGGACTGAACCTAAATCACACTTAAAAAATGAAACACAAGTTCAATTTTGAAAATAACCCTTCCAAAGACAGAATTCAATGTAAGCCATTGCAGTGCTGATTGGCTCCCTGTCAAGGTCTTCAATGGAAATTATGTAAGTTATAGACAGCTTCACATCTTGAATTGTGAAGCCCAACTTCTAGAAAGGGCTATAGAAGTATTTTCAGTAAAGAGGAGAGACAAGATTTCTGTGTATAGGATCAAATATTTGAACAGGGTAGTTCAGGCAAATTTTGTTTCTAATTTCTTCTTTCCCTATCACCGCCCACCTCATGTGTCACTCCTGTGAAATCAATTCCAAATCTCAGCTTCAGGCAATAAAAGCTTTATGGTTTGGCTCTGAGATTTGGAAAAGTTGGAACCCAAGAATCATGGAAGACATCCATGCTGGGCCCTGAGAGGCAGGTAGCTGAAGGCATTTCCATGTGCGTACGTATTTCTCAAAGCACATGTTGCAATCCTGAATGTGCCTTGGCCTACTATCTAGTAGGGTGCGTTCAGTCTCTAAATTAGGCATGGAGGGCTGGGGAAAACAAAGAATCCCATATGTTCAATAAAATTCTTCATGACTGAGTAGCATGACATCTATTTGTTTTTAAAAGTGTTGGGTAAGTACTGGTGAGTAGAAATGAGGAGTGGGAACTGCATTACTAAAGACCTGCCAGTTTCTATCAAAACAAACAGAATAGCATTTGCTGAGTGCTTTTGTTAATGTAGTTATTAATACTTATTGAAAGTCACTGTTCCAGAAAGAGGGAGGAAGGGTATCATGGCTCTTGTGGAGCACACTTTAATGGGGGAGACACACAACAAACACATGAACACACAGCACAACTTCCAGAGCTGGGGAGTGCTATGAAGTCAAATCAAACAAGAGCAGGAGCAATCTGGGGTGGAGGGAGGGGATTATAGGTAGAGTAGCTGGGGAGAGTTGTGGCATTTGAGCAGGAACCCGCAGGAAACTGGGAAGTGAGCATCCTTGGCTGAGGAAACATCAAGAGTGGTGGCTCTGCGGCCACAGGACCTAAGAGTGGCAGCTGCAGTGACGCCAAGGTAGACAGGGGTGGGTGGAAGACAAGACGTGGGTGAAGAGCTGAACCCATAGGACCTGCAGGGCATCTGGATTTTATTCTGAGTGGGCCAGGAACCCACTGGAGGGGTAGGGTATTATCATCTGACAAATGTTTTAAAAGATCACTGGCTGCTCTGTGAGCACAGATTGCAGGGATGTAAGGGAACACCAGGAGGCCAGTGCAGAAGCCAGGGAAAGATACGGCGATGGGGGCTGGGTGTGGTGGCTCACACCTGTAATGCCAGCCCTTTGGGAGGCCAAGGTGGGTGGATCACCCGAGGTCAGGAGTTCCAGACCAGCCTGACCAATATGATGAAATTGCATCTCTATAAAAATTAGCTGGGCATGGTGGGAGGCACCTGTAGTCCCAGCTACTAGGGAGGCTGAGACAGGAGAACTGCTTGAACCCAGGAGGCAGAGGTTGCAGTGAGCTGACATCACACCACTGCACTCCAGCCTAGGCTACAGAGCGAGACTCCATCTCAAAAAAAAAAAAAAAGTGGGGGGGAGAGAGAGACAGCAATGGGGAGATGGACAAAGGTGACAAGGAGCCGCAGGAGTCCCCTCTCAGAAGGTGGGGCTGGGAGAATTTGCAAATAATGGCCTGAATATGAACTAAGGGGAGGAGAGAGGAACTGAGGAGTGTCCTGAGTTTTTGCCCTAGGCAACCAGGTAAATGATGCTGCCGCTGTCGGAGGCAAAGCATGTGGGAGGAATGGCTGAAACATCCGCTTGGGGCAGGGTGAGAGGTGGCGGTGGGCAGCTGGACACAGTTGTTTGGAGCTCAGGGGAGGTCAGGGCTGATGATACAGGGAGCTTTGTGGCTGACTGCACATCCCAAAGTGGCCACAGCATTTCCAGCCCTATGTGCTCTTCCAGAGGGGGCCTCGTTCCCCTCCCCTTGAACCTGGGTTGTTCCTGCCCACTCAGCAGGGGATGGAAAAAGCCATGCTGTATAGTCTCTGAGGCTAGGTCCTAAAAAGGTGGCATAGGAGCCATCAGTCTCCCACCTTTCACAGGGTAGAAGTTCTTCAGTAGAGACATCTTGTAGTGCCAGCTCTTCAAAACAGATAAGCTGAAAAAGTAAGCTGCTTGAAAGGAACCCAAAGAACTCACAGGTGCACCTTCTAAAAAACTGATTAATCACAATGGGAGTAGGCATGTGTAGAGGGGGAACATTGGAACCTGTGACCACTCCTTCCCTCCAGCCTGAGGTCCCACGCAGTATGCGGAGAGAGAAATCACACAAGTAGATATTGAAAACGTTCCCTGGCTCCAAGGTGCTCACAGAAACCCTAGAGCAGGAAGCAGCAGGCACTAGGGCTGAGGCTGTCCTAGTGACTGGAGGACTAGGGGCTTCCCTGCAGCTTCCTTATTCCACATCCGTGAGAGAAAACAGCCAGTCCCCAAAGGCTAAGTTTACAGATCCTCAGCACAAGTGTTTGGGAAGAATCTGTTGGTGTAAGCAAACCCCACGCTCCCTAGGGAGGGCCCTAATTTGCTCGGCCTGAGTCAGAGACCTATCTGGGAGTAATCACCCATGGCCCAGTGGGTGGGGCCACACTTCTCAGGCATGGCTGCTGGAAGCCCTCCAGAGTGGAAAGGCGGAGAGGTAGGAGGTGCTGGACCATCAGCCTGCTCCACTGCACAGGTTCTTAGCCACTGGCCAGGCTGTAGCTAAAGGCAGATGTCAGCCTCGAGATGACAACCCAGAGTGGAGGAGGACCCAGACAAAAATCTGCAGAAGGGCCCTTAGGCAGGGACCTAGACAGCCAGATCCTCAGAGGGCTGCACCCCTGGGGAGCTGCACCCCTGGGCTGCGGCCAACTGGGGAGTGCCCAGGCATGGAGACAGGCTAGCTCCTCAGAGACTGTCCTCAGCCACCATCAGGCCATGTCGAAAATAAAATAAAGTATGCTAAAATGACACGCTTTAGTCTGAAATGCATTGTGTTGGTTATCAGGAAAGTTTGACTGTCAGAATAAGAACTAAGTTCACTCTCTCAGCCATCATCCTAATGTTTATGGTCTACCATTTTCAATCTTACAAGACTTTGCACCTGTGAACTCTAAAGCCATAACTGCCCTGTCAGCAGGTACCACTGTCCCCAGGTTATCAGATGAGGAAGCTGGCCTGCCTGGACCCCCGAGCCCACGTGCTGTGCAGTCAGGAATCCAAGGCAGGCAGACTCACTTACAGCCACGCTCCTCAGCACCATACGACACCAGTGTCATCAGCTTCAAAGAATCCAAATAGGAAAGTCAAATGTGCTTCTTAAAAGAGTGATTAGAGTAATTGACAACAAAAGATGCTTTAACCCAGGTTCATACTATTTTTAAGTTTTCCAATGTTTTTTTATTGTACTTTTGGTTCTGGGGTACATGTGCAGATCATGCAGGATTGTTGCACAGGTACACACATGACAATGTGGTTTGCTGCCTCCATCCCCCTGTCACCTACATCTGACATTTCTCCCCATGTTATCCCTCCCTGACCTCCGCACCCCACTGCTGTCCCTCCCTTGGCCCCCGCCAACAGATCCCAGTGTGTGATGCTCCCCTCCCTGTGTCCATGTGTTCTCATTGTTCAACACCCGCCTATGAGTGAGAACATGCAGTGTTTGATTTTCTGTTCTTGTGTCAGTTTGCTGAGAATGATGATTTCCAGATTCATCCATGTCCCTACAAAGGAGATGAACTCGTTTTTTATGGCTGCATAGTATTCCATGGTGTTTATGTGCTACATTTTCCATGTCCAGTCTATGATCGATGGGCATTTGGGTTGGTTCCAGGTCTTTGCTATTGTAAACAGTGCTGCTATGAACATACGTGTGCATATGTCTTTATAATAGAATGATGGATAATCCTTTGGGTATATACCCAGTAATGGGATTGCTGGGTCAAATGGAATTTCTATCTCTAGGTCCCTGAGGAAGCATCACATTGCCTTCCACAATGGATGAACTAGTTTGCACTCCCACCAACAGTGTAAAAGTGTTCCTATTTCTCCACATCCTCTCCAGCATCTGTTTTCTACATATTTTTTTAATGATCACCATTCTAACTGGCATGAGGTGGTATCTTAATGTGGTTTTGATTTGCATTTCTCTAATAATCAGTGATGATGAGCATTTTTTCATGTTTGTTGGCCTCATATATGTCTTCTTTTGAAAAGTGTCTGTTCATATCTTTCTCCCACTTTCGGAAGGGTTTGTTTTTTTTCTTGTAAATCTGTTTTAGTTCTATGTAGATTCTGGATATTAGCCCTTTGTCAGATGGGTAGATTGAAAACATTTTTCCCATTCTTTTGGTTGCCAGTTCACTCTAATGATTGTTGCTTTTGCTGTACAGAAGCTCTGGAGTTTAATTAGGTCTCATTTGTCTATTTTGGCTTTTTCGCCAATGCTTTGGGTGTTTTAGTCATGAATTCCTTGCCTATGCCTATGTCCTGAATGGTTTTGCCTAGGTTTTCTTCAAGGGTTTTTTATGGTGTTCGGTCTGATGTTACGTCTTTAATCCATCTGGAGTTAATTTTAGTGTAAGGTGTCAAGAAGGAGTCCAGTTTCTGCTTTCTGCATGCTGCTAGCCAGTTTTCCCAACATTTATTAAACAGGGAATCCCTTCCCCATTGCTTGTTTTTGTCAGGTTTGTCAAAGATTAGATGGTTGTAGATGTGTGGCATTGCCTCCGAGGCCTCTGTTCTGTTCCATTGGTCTACATCTCTGTTTTGGTACCAGTACCATGCTGTTTTAATTACCGTAGCTTTGTAGGATAGTTTGAAATCAGGTAGCATGATGACCCCAGCTTGTTCTTTTTGCTTAGGATTGTCTTGGCTATGGGGATTCTCTTGTGGTTCCATATGAAGTTGAAGGTGGTTTTTTCCAGTTCTGTGAAGAAGGTCATTGGTAGCTTGATGGGGATAGTGTTGCATCTATACTTTGGGCAGTATGGCCATTTTCATGATATTGATTCTTCCTAACCAAGAGCATGGAATGTTTCCCCATTTGTTTGTGTCCTCTCTTATTTCCTTGAGCAGTGGTTTGTAGTTCTCCTTGAAGAGGTCCTTTACATCCTTTGTTAGTTGTATTCCTAGGTATTTTATTCTCTTTGTAGCAATTGTGAATGGGAGTTCGCTAATGATTTGGCTCTCTGTTAGTCTGTTATTGGTGTATAGGAATGCTTGTGATTTCTGCACATTGATTTTGTATCCTGAGACTTTGCTGAAGTTGCTTATCAGTTTAAGGAGATTTTGGGCTGAGACGATAGGGTCTTCTAAATATACAATCATGTCATCTGCAAATAGAGACAATTTGACTTCCTCTTTTCCTAACTGAATACCCTTTATTTGTTTTTCTTGCCTAATTGCTCTGGCCAGAACTTCCAATACTATATTGAATAGGAGTGGTGAGAGAGGGCATCCTTGTCTAGTGCCAGATTAATGCCTCCAGTTTTTGCCCATTCAGTATTATATTGGCTGTGGGTTTGTGGTAAATAGCTTTTATTATTTTGAGATACGTTCCATTGATACCTAGTTTATTGAGAGTTTTTAGCATAAAAAGCTATTGAATTTTGTCGAAGGCCTTCTCTGCATCTACTGAGATAATCATGTGTTTTTTGTCTTTGGTTCTGTTTATGTGGTGGATTATGTCTATAGACTTGCGTATGTTGAACCAGCCTTGCATTCCTGGAATGAAGCCTACTTGATAGTGATGGATAAGCTTTTTGACGTGCTGTTGCAATCGGTTTGCTAGTATTTTATTGAAGATTTTTGCATCTATATTCATCATGGATATTGGCCTGAAGTTTTCTTTTCTTGTTGAGTCTCTGCTGGGTTTTGGTATCAGGATGATATTGGTCTCATAAAATGATTCGGAAAGGATTGCCTTTTTGGATTGTTTGGAATAGTTTCAGAAGGAATGGTACCAGCTCCTCTTTGTACGTCTGGTAAAATTCAGCTGTGAATCCATCTGGACCTGGACTGTTTTTAGTTGGTAGGCTATTAATTGCTGCCTCAATTTCAGCCCTTGTTATTGGTCTGTTCAAGGTTTCAACTTCTTCCTGGTTTAGGCTTGGGAGGTTGCAAGTGTCCAAGAATTCATCCATTTCTTCCAGGTTTACTGGTTTACGTGCATAGAGTTGTTTGTAGTAATCTGATTGTAGTTTGTATTCATGTGGCGTCAGTGGTGATATCCCCTTTATTGTTTTTTATTGCATCTATTTGATTCTTCTCCCTTTTCTTTTTTATTAATCAGGCTAGTAGTCTATTTTGTTGATCTTTTCAAAAAACCAGCTCCTGGATTTATTGATTTTTTTGAAGGGTTTTTTGGTCTCTCTTTCAGTTCTGCTCTGATCTTAGTTATTTCTTGTCTTCTGCTAGCTTTTGAGTTTTTTTTTAATCTTGCCCTTCTAGCTCTTTCAATTTTGACGACAGGGTGTCAATTTTAGATCTTTACTCACTTCTCCAGTGGGCATTTCTTGCTATAAATTTCCCTCTAGACACTTTTAAACATGTCTCAGAGATTCTGGTATATCGTGTTTTCATTCTCGGTGGTTTCAAAGAACATCTTTATTTTTGCCTTCATTTCATCATTTAGCCAATCGACATTGAGGAGCCAGTTGTTTGGTGTCCATTAAGTTGTGCGGTTCTGAGTTAGTTTCTTAATTCTGAGCTCTAATTGGATTGCACTGTGGTCTGAGAGGCTGTTTGTTATGATTTACCTTCTTTTTCATTTGCTGAGGAGTGATTTACTTCCAATTATGTGGTCAATTTTAGAGCAGGTGCCATGTGGTGCTGAGAAGAATGTATATTCTGTGGATTTGGGGTGGAGATTTCTGTATATGTCTATTAGGTCCGCTTGGTCGAGATCTGAGTTCAAGTCCTGGATATCCCTGTTAATTTTCTGTCTCGTTGATCTAATAGTGACAGTGGAGAGTTACAAGTCTCCCACTATTATTGTGTGGGAGTCTAAGTCTCATTGTAGGTCTTTAAGAACTTGCTTTATGTACCTGGGTGCTCCTGTATTGGGTGTGTATATATTTAGGATCATTAGTTCTTCCTGATGCATTGATCCTTTTATCATTATATAATGCCTATCTTTGTCTCTTTTGATATTTGTTGGTTTAAAGTCCATTTTATCAGAGACTAGGATTGCAACTCTTGCTTTTTTTTGCTCTCCATTTGCTTGATAAATCTCCCTCCATCCCTTTATTTTTAGCCTGTGTGTGTCCTTGCACATGAGATGGGTTTCCTGAATACAGCACACCAATGGGTTTTGACTTTTTGCCTAATTTGCCAGTCTGTGTCTTTTGATTGGGGCATTTAGTCCATTTACAAATAAGGTTAATATTGTTACGTGTGAATATGATCCTGCCATTTTGATGCTAGCTGGATGTTCTGCCTGTTAGTTAACACATTTTCTTCATTGTGTCGATGGTCTTTACCATTTGGTGTGTTTTTGGAGTGGCTGGTACTGGTTGTTCCTTTCCTTGTTTAGTGCTTCTTTCAGGAGCTCTTGTAAGGCAGGCCTGGTGGTGACGAAATCTCTCAGCAGTTGCTTGTCCATAAAGAATTTTCTTTCTCCTTCACTTATGAAGCTTAGTTTGGCCAGATATGAAATTCTAGGTTGAAAGTTCTTTTCTTTAGGATGTTGAAAATTGGCCCTCACTCTCTTCTGGCTTGTAGGGTTTCTGCAGAGAGATCCACTGTGAGTCTGATGGGCTTCCCTTTGTGGATAACCCAACCTTTCTCTCTGGCTGCCCTTAGCATTTTCTCCTTTACTTCAACCCTGGTGAATCTGATGATTATGTGCCTTGGGGTTGCTCTTCTTGAGGAGTATCTTTGTGGTGTTCTCTGTATTTCCTGGACTTGAATTTTGGCCTGCTTTGCTAGGTTGAGGAAGTTCTCCTGGATAATATCCTGAAGTGTTTTCCAGCTTGGCTTCATTCTCTCCATCACATTCAGGTACCCCTATCAAAGGTAGATTAGGTCTTTTCACATAATCCCATATTTCTTGGAGGCTTTGTTAATTTCTTTTCACTTTTTTTCTCTATTCTTGCCGTCTTGTTTTATTTCATTGAGTTGATCTTCAATCTGTGATATCCTTTCTTCTGCTTGGTCGATTTGACTGTTGAAACTTGTGTATGCTTCGTGAAGTTCCCGTGCTGTTTTTGAGCTCCATCAAGTTGTTTACATTCTTCTCTAAGCTGTTTATTCTGGTTAGCATCTCATCCAACCTTTTTTCTAGGTTCTCAGTTTCTTTGCATTGGATTAGCACATTTCTTTTAGCTCTGAGAATTTGGTTATTAACCACCTTCTGAATCTATTTCTGTCAATTCATCAGATTCATTCTCCATCCATCTTTGATCCCTAGCTGGTGAGGAGCTGTGATCCCTTGGAGGAGGAGAGGTGTTCTGGTTTTTGGTGTTTTCACCCTTTTTGCGTTGGTTTCTTCCCATCTTAGTGGCTTTATCTACCTGTGGTCTTTGTAGTTTGTGACTTTTGGATGGGGTCTCTGAGTGGACGTCCTTTTTGTTGATGTTGAAGCTATTTCTTTCTGCTTCTTAGTTTTCCTTCTAACAGTCAGGCCCCTCTACTGCAGGACCACTAGAGGTCCACTCCAGACCCCGCTTGCCTAGGGATCACCCACAGGGGCTGCAGAACAGCAAGGGTTGCCACCAGTCTCTTTCTCTGCTATCCCTGTCCCAGAAGGTACCCGCCAGATGTCAGCCTGAGCTCTCTTTGTATATGAGGTATCTCTTTGCATATACAGGGATCAGGCAGTTGCTTGAGGAGACAGTCTGTCCCTTATAGGAGCTCAAGTGCTGTGCTGGGAGCTCCGTTTTTCCCATGCAGAGCTGCTGGGCAGGTACCTTTAAGTCTGGTTCGGCTGAACTGGTAACTGCCTCTTTTCCTAGGTGCTTTGTCCTAGGAAGGTCGGCTTTATTTGTAAGTTCCTGTCATGCTGCTGCCTTTTTTCATAGATGCCCTGCCCCGCATGGAGTAGTCTAGTCACAGTCTACCAGCAGAGGTGTTGCTGAGCTGCCACAGGCTCTGCCCAGCTGCTGTGTGAACTGCCTCGGTAGTGGCAGACTGCCTCGGTAGTGGGAGACTCCCTTTCCCCCACTGAGCCGACTGTCCTGAGTCCAGCTGTTCTTGCTGTGAAACTCTCAATCCAGAGTGTTTCAGATTGCTTGTTTTGTGGGGGTGGTACCCTCAGAGCCAGATCACCTGGCTCCCTGTCTCAGCCCCCTCCCTTTCAGTTGAATGGGCGTCTCTGTCTCCCAGGCGTTCCAGGCACCAGTCAAAACAGCTGCCCAGACTTGTGTGAGTTTCTGTGCACAGACCTGGCACTGGCTGAAACCACCATGCTGAAAACTCGTGGTGCTTTTCAGCCTGGGAATCTCCTGGTCTGTGGGCAGTGAAAACTTGTTTGGAAATGCAGTGAACACTCACCCTCTGCACTGTTTTCACTGGGAACTGCACTCTGGAGCTGTTCCTATTTGGCCATCTTGGATTCTCCTTCTAGTTTTGCAATTTCTATAATAGCTTTATCAGTGAACAGTTTTTCAAAATTTAAGCATACATCTATTCTGCCCCGAAAAAGTACAATAAAAACTATATATGCCATTTTAAGATGGGTATCATTTCAAAAGAACAGGAAGAATTTCTTAGGTAGTAAGAGTCAAGTGATGTCCAAATCCTAGGCTGTTCTTTACATGCTCAGGCCTTGAACCTTTACTTCACGATGCTGCTTCTGCAAGGCTGCTCCGCACAATATGGTTTACTACTTGGATCAGGATTAAGAGAAACTTTGGATTTGACAGAAAAATTTTAAGTCTGAGACATGAAAAAGCAAAGGGAGAAAGAAATCTCAATGACAGAGACCCTGATTTCAATCTTCCTGGATGTTCCACCTCCTTAGTGCAGGAACATCTGGACCTGAGATTACCCTAGGATGAAAGCCACAGCATGTGAGCTAAGAAATCTGCCAGTCCGAACCACGCTGCTTAGTTTTTAACTCCCAATTGCTCGCATTCCTATTGAAAAATCATATTAAAAGCTCAAACTCCAGGTTGGCCTACTGTTGTTTTTCTTTTCACACAAATGACAGAAAACCAAGAAGCTAGTTCAAACAGTATCTCCTATTAGGAATATTAACAACAAAAACATTCAGAGTAAATTAATTCCTCTCAGTTTGTTTACTCACCTGAAAATAGGGATAAGAGAGTGACTGTCAGGGCTTTATGTAATAATACGGTGATGCCACCCTGTATGTCTATAACAGCGACTGCTTTACGACTATATTGTTTTCTACTAAAATCCTATACTAAGAATTAGGAAAAGTTAATCAAAAATAACTTCTGATTGACCTCAAATGCTTTAAGACATAAGTAGATTGTATAATCCCTAGCATGGCTGGTTCTCCTCTCCCTCTTGGCTTGCAGGTGTCCAAAGGCTTTGTCCCCTTTATGATCGGGTGAATGAATGCAGGTCAGGTGTCTCACCTCTGGTAAGGGCAGCACGTTGCTGGGATCTGTGGATCTTTCTCCTACCACTGGGATCTGTGGTCCCTTGTTCTGCCCTGAGAGTGGCAGATATGGGGCAGAGCTGACCTGTAGTGGACATGTGGCATGAATGGAAATGAACCTTTGTCGTTTTAAACCAGAGATCTAAGGGTTATTACTGCAGAATAACACAGTCCTTCTTGACTGATCAACTTTCTATGAAGTCATGCCTTCCCTATAATGAGACCATGTTGTCTGTAGTGGTGGTTGCTCCAGTAAGTTTATCAATATAAAGCCTACTGAATTATGAATTTATCAATATGACTACTAAATCATGGCCTAAAATCCATGAAATATGAAAAGACACAGGAACCAACTGAACAGTAAAGATACTTCAATCCAAATCAAGTAGGGGAAGATAGTAACTTCAACCTAGTTGTAGGAGCAGAATTATATCCAAATCCCACCACAAAATGTTAAAATAGGTTACAAAAAAACAATAATAATAAACCGAAGGATGAAGACTTATGCCATGGTCCACTGCTTTGTGAAACTGAACTCCCAAGCTCAAAGGCACAGTCTTGGTGTCCCCCACTGACATGGTACAAAAACTAAAGTAAAAAAGAAGGCTGACATGCTCACCTGAGTATGCACAGTACCTCCTGCAAGAATTCAGCACTCACAGTACACATCTCAGTCTTAGTACTCCAATTGTGCCATGGTCCCAACCATTTTGGCCCTCCCAAAAAGGTATATTTGTTCTTCTTCTTTGGCTAAATGATTTACCCTGGGTTAAGTCTATTTCATATTGATAAAGTCAACTTTAGTGATAACACTTTCTAGTTATGTTTAGGAATAAATTTTACGATCATTATGATAATCTGTGCAGGTTTATGTTAAGGTTCTTAAAACATTTAACAAAATCTTACATAAATTTTATGACATTATGATAATCTGTGCAGGCTTATATTTAAGGCTCTTAAAACATTTAACAAAATCTCACATATTAACTTTTTGATTTTCATTTTAAATCTTTGTGATTGAGAATTTTTCATAAAGAGTATTTGAAAATTTGAAAGCTCAAATTACCATGTATAAGTTGGATTTACTAGCTTTATAAGTTATTTAAGTACTTAGTTTTAAGGCTGTTTAAATTAGGCCCCTTGAAAAATTTAAGTCATATATATATATATATATATATATATATATATATATATCCTGTAAAGGTAATGTTAACTCTATGGGAGCATATTAAGCAATTTTATGAAGTGGTGGCAATTATCTAAGGGCATTTTATTGAGTGTCCTTGAGTATTAATTAAATGCCATGTAAGTTGTTTCTATGCACAAAACCTTGTTGGAATAAAGACAGAGTGGAAAGTTTATTTTCCTTTTTCAAAATTGGTGACTGTCTCAGTACTTTTTACTTTCAAGACGTTTTTAATGTTCTTAAATTTAACTCATCACATTAAAGTCATTATTCAGCCTTTTTTGATGAGTCCAATGAAAGCAATGTGGGGAAGAGGAGGTGACAGAGGAAGGTGGACTTTGCTTATCCTTCCTGGCTATCTCTTCTTGCTGCTACAAACACAATAATGACTACAAACCACATTCAGGACACTCCAAAGTGTTCTGGAAGAAATACACAATCACACTATGTCTGAGTGCCACTTCTGCATTCTTTCTTACTCCAACTTCTCCTAAATCCAAGTATCACATTATTATTAATTTCCATTCCATGAAAGATAGGGATAATATTACATAGTTAGCATCCAATAAATGTCTGATTATAAGTAAATTTGCTGGTAATTAAGGTGCTAATTATGTAAACAATTTCACATCAGTACTCTTAGCCTCCTAATCATATACGGTTTTATCTTACTTAACTCAAAGAATTACTCTCTTGAAACATGTATTCATCTTCCATCTCACCAAGCAGAGGCATATTATAGTACTATTATAACTGAATGACTAGTATTTTAAGAAGCTCAAACAAAGGTACCTTACTCCCAAAGAGCAGTATTTATAAAATACTGTCTTTGTAAAATAAAGCTGAAGTCATATAATTTAGAGAATGTGTCCCTGGAAAAAAGAAAATTAACAAGCCAAACAAAATAAATAACACAAATAATAATAGTATATATATAGTTTCAGGTTTTATTTTCATAATTATCTTCCTATAGAAGCAATAATCTGTATTTCCATAACAATACATTTAATATTCTACTCATCAGAGCTGAAAAAAATAGGAATAAAGCAGATTCCATACACAAATACCATACTCTGCATATGTACAAATAAATTCAATATATTAAGTCTATTTTGTAGCTGGACTTCACTTACAACGTAACAGAACGTTGAATATTAGATTCTGCGCATATTCATGCAGACTTCCTATTTTGGTGAAAGTGATGACAGTGGAGTTCCAGAAGACGATTTTTCTTGTAAACACCAAGTTTTATACTTCTGACTACACTCTCAAAATAGGAACTTATGTGAATAGAAAAAGAAAATGTATAAATGTGAAACAAATATTCTTTACCACACAGAATAACCCTGACAACAAAGAATATCCCCAATCTTAACCATGGGCAAGAAGGGTGAAGGAGGCTGCACTTGGAAACAGCCTTTTGTGTGGTTTAAAGCCCAGCTGCGCTGCTACAGAACGCACTTCACCATCACCTTTCTTTAAAAAAAAAAGTTTTCAGTACACAAGAGTAAAACTAAAAAATTTTTTCCCCAAGACTTTAATGGGTAATGATCTATAAACAAATAGTCTAAAACATCTTTGAAGTATTGCCAAATCTGTTTTAACAGATTATTAATTAGCTCAAATGAGCATTAATGTAAAACTCCAGAAGTTTATGATTGGATCTAAAGTAAAGGATACAAGCAGCAATGATGGGTTATCTGAAACACTGCAATGTCCTTAAATGCAAATGTCAAAATATGGCTTGTTCATAGTTAATCTCAGTATCATTAATAAAAATGAGCTGCTACCTCAAGAACTATGCCAATAAATTAAGGAAGAAAAACATTAAATTTATTAGAGTTTTGTATCAGACCTACAATAAAAAATTGTATACCAACATCCATGCACCCAAGACCACCTCCCAAAGGAGGATGTTATTCTGTCTAAGCTCTTCCACAGAACTAATTGTGACTAAAATCACTTCTGATACTTTACCTTAGTGTTTTCAGAAAGTCTAGCAAAATTAAGCATCCTATACTCAAGTAAGGTAGGACTCTAAAAGAGATAGAGACAGGGTATGAATAAGTAGCATGTACCTGCAGAATGCACAATGCTGGTGTCTATAGCTTCTTTCCAATTAACAGATTATGAGATGGGTCTAAGCCACATAGGGTAAAAAAGGAATGTTTCAAAAACAGCATTTTCGGAAATAATTATAAAGGATCAATATATTGTCAGTACAGTGTTTTAAATACATGTCTTTCGAAAACGATTCTTCCCTTTCAGTTAAGTTTTCATAGTATATAGCATTTTCCATATTAAGTTACGATGGAGTTACAATCAAAATAAACCAAATTATTCTGGAGAAAAGAAATGTAACTGTACTAG
Organism: Plecturocebus donacophilus; assembly: GCA_004027715.1. Lineage (NCBI taxonomy): Eukaryota > Metazoa > Chordata > Mammalia > Primates > Pitheciidae > Plecturocebus > Plecturocebus donacophilus. Next base: position 36,323 of record PVKP010007140.1, read on the forward strand.
GTTGATGGAAACATTACCTTGTTCTTACAATGCATAAAAAAGATATTCGTAGGCTGGGAGAGATGGCTTATGCCTACAATCTCAGCACTTTGGGAAGCCGAGGCAGACAGACGGCTTGAGCTTAGGAGTCTGAGGACAGCCTGTGCAACATGGAAAAACCCCATCTCTACAAAAAATACCAAAAAAAAAAAAAAATTACTCTGGCATGGTGGCACACGCCTGTATTCCCAGCTACTTGCTGTAGTCCCAGTTACTCAGGACTGAGGTGGTAGAATCACCTGAGTCCAAGAGAGGCTGCAGGGAGCTGTGATTATGCCACTGCACTCCAGCCAGGGCAACAGAGTGAGACCGTGTCTTTAAAGAAAAAAAAAAAAGGTATTCATTAGCTATTAGCTCCTATTTGGTCAAGAACCAAGTAGATATGGCAACAGTCACTATGTATTTTTAGAATGAAGAAATACCTACACTTCAGAGAGGACTGAAGATATTTATAGAATCACTTTAATATGCTACCTTCAAAATTTTTCAAACTCATATATAAGAGCTTCAATGCACCGTTTATTGGGCTAAATAATGTTGTAAGTAAGGCTTAAAATAACTTTTTGTTCCCATCTCATCTCTGAAAAGACTTAATAATTTAAATGTATCTAACACCATGGGGGATAAATTTCCTTTGCCAAACAAAACAAATTTTAAAATAATTTTACCAGTAGGCATCACTTTTAGCAGCAATTATTAAATGTAAAAAACAATTCACTAACAGTAACTTACAAGTGTCCAAAAGAGAATAATACCTATGCTTATTACCCCTTTTGTTTAGAACATAATTTATGTGTAATTTGGCTTGTAAATTTTTTAATCAACTCTATTAAAACACGACAGTACATTTTCTGTTAATTCCTGCTGGTGTCTTAAGAAAGCTCTTATGGAAAGAAAAAAATATGCTTCACAGATAATGGATATAATGACTGATTTGGGAAGATGGTAACTAAAAACTAGTTTTTATTAGGATCCAAAATCATGACTGTAATGAAGTACAGATATTCCTAATCTAGACCCAAGTCCTTGAAATGGCATGTCAGGATTTTCCCTTTGTTTTCCTTTTCTTTTCAGCAAGCAAAATACTAGCATAGTCCTCCTGAGTATTCATCTTCCTCTTCATCAGCAGCTGTGGCAGTGACACCATCAGGCTTGGCCTGTGGTGTTGCAGGTGACTTCTTCTTGATTCCCCCTCCTGGAACCACCAAACTCAGGCCCAGCTTAGCATACTGTCAACAACAAAACATGTTCTTAAAAGCTAGATAACTAGAATCCTGACACATTTTACTTAGCTCTAAAAAGACACAGCCTGGCTCTCCACCCTCATGAACACCAATTCTGCCATTCAGATGGAAAAACAAAAGCCAATGATCCTGTCTCCAGATGTCTCATGACCATGAGGGATAGGTACATAACTAGTAAAAGTATCAATCATAAATTTTTTTAATTAAAAATTTAAAAATGTATCTTTTCAAAACCATGTAAGAAGTTATTCGGAAAAAAATTTTTTCTACATATATCATTATAAAACAACTGAAGACCTTAAGTTGATCTAATACTATGATGATACTCGAAAGGCCTAAGACCAAACAGGTACTTACAAATCTACTGAGAAAGAGAAATGAGAAAAAATTGAAACTTATAGCCATGGTTCACTTTAGTGCAAGATATCATGTAAGGATATTTCTCACACACAGACTAATGTATTCTTCACAACAGTCCAGCAAGACAGGTACTAGTGGCTTCATTTTTACAAATGAGTTAACTGAGGCTTTAGCTAGTCATCACAGATTCCCACAGGTCTACTGAATTACAAAGGCCACTACACAATGGGCCTCTTTCAGACGGTGCATCTACAAGAAAGGAATATACTAAGCAACCTGTAAGACAACAGACAGAGGAAAAGTTAAGAAATTAACCTGAATTTTAAAATATGTATATGTTCAATAGAGTTAGATGGGTGAGTAAATGGCTATAAACCACATAACTAACATCCATTTTATCTAAATCTGTGGTGAAATTCAATGCAAGTGGTCAGTTTCCTCATGAGTAGTAGTTTGAGAAGAAAAAAAGAGGTAGAAAAAAAAACTCCTAAGTACACAGGTAAAAAATAATCTCAACAGAAACCTCTTTCTTTCAAGAGAAAAGATTAAAGACGTGCAAACAGGTCCACTTACATCATTGTCCATGTACTTGAAAAGCGGCGAGTTGCAGACGTCTGACACTTGATCTTGGTCTTGCTGGTCGTAACCTTCAAGAAGCTGTTCCAGCGCAGCACAGTCTTCACTGCCATTAAACCCGGGGATGCTGCAGTACGCACAAATCACACATCTTCACCTTCTTCTTAAAAGAACACATCTCAGCCAGGGATAATTCTGCCCCTGGCATATGACAATGTCTGGAGACATTTTGGTTCTTAAAAGTGTGGGAATACTAGTAGTATCTAGAGGGCAGAGACCGGGGATACTGCTAATCAACCTGCAGTGCACAGGACAGGTCCAACCACAGTTATCCAGCCCAAATGTTAATAGTGTCAAGATTAAGACTGCTCATGTTATACACTGAGAAAATCCCTCATTTTGATTTCTGTAACATACAATCTTGAGAATTTTTTTCCCCTTTTTCTTCTTTTTTTCTTGGAAGGTAAATAAAACAAAATGACTAAAGTCATTCACTTCCATGGAGGTCCTCAAGAGAAAAATATAGGAAAGGGAAAAAAAAAAGTGTAAAATGTCCACTGTAAAAGATAAAACGGTAGATGAGCACTCCTAAGATTCAGAAATAAGTTCCATGGCCAGGAACATTTGTCCTAGCAGCAATCTTAGTTGTAGAAACACAAGTGTCGACACTGCAAGTCAAAAGGGCCCAGACAATGTCTTACCTATAGCTCTCCCGGACACATCTTTCTGCAGCTACATAGTCATTTCTGTGTAGATGAACTAAGACTTGAGCAATTGTTTTCTAAAACAAAAGAGAGGAGGATCATAGTCAAATTTATATCTGTTTAATAAAGTCAATATCCTGGCAGTATTAAAAACACCTGGAGTTTAACTTTCAGAGTCTATGTTTATATAAAGAGAGATTTATAAATGCTGTAGTAGCTTCCACAGGACACTAGAGGGAAAATATCCTAGAACCGTGCTTTTCCAACTCTCGTGTCCTCGGATTTGGTTACATGAAGACAGTACGCCTGGGGTAAGCCTGGGATTCACGCATTTCTAACAAGCTCCAGGGGGCACTCTTACTTCTGTTCTGGGGACCACACTGTGACACAAGCCTTAGATCACAACCATGTTTTAAAGAGAACTTCTTTCAAATATCTACACAGATTCAAGCTTGAAACATGAATAAAAAAGAGGAGGGGGACCCATAACTCCGTAATGATACTTACAATCCTTAAAAAGAAACTAGGAAAAAGATGTATGAGTGAAAACCTCAGGTAACAGAAACAATGATAGTACTGATAAGTTAACAATAAAAGCAGTAATAAGATCAAAGATATGACTGATAAATTATTGGCAAAACAGGTCTTTGTGAAGTATTTTTCCATTTTTTTTACCTCTGTTGTTTAGGTAACTTTTCCTGATCTATCTTCAAGTTCACAAAGTCTTTCTTCTGTCATCTCTATTATGAGATTAAGCTTATCCAATATTTTATTTCAATAATGTATTTTTCCAGCCCTAAAATTCCCATTTAGTTCATTTGTATAGTTTCTATAAAAATAATTTTGCAATAAAAAGCAACAGATCCCCTTTTCCATTCATTTCTACTGTGTTCACCTTTACATCATGAAGCAACTTACAGTTGCTTCAAAAGTCTTTATGTGATAATGCCAACAACCCCGATCACTGCAGGGTTGGCATCAGTTGTCTTTTCTCCTAAAAACTGGTCATATTTTCCAGGTTCTTTGCATGCTGAATAATTCTGGATTGTACTGTCAATGTGATACTGTGCAGCTTCTGCTTAATTTTCAGTACAGATGTTTTCAGCAGGTAATCACCCCAGGTAGGTTCAAACTACATGTGGTACCTTGCTTTTGGTGGATGGAGGTTCTACACTTAGTTAAAATCCTTTGCTATGTGGCTTTGGGTCCATTCCACGCATAAGCCCTTCAGAGGGCAGTGCAACACTGCGCCAGTGATGAAACCTTAGCTCTCCAAGCTTTGCACTGCTACTCTGGGGCCTATCTCAGCACAGCTGAAGAGTAAACCCAAGTCTTGTGTAGGCCACATTCACACTTACAAGACTCTGTTTCCAGCTCTCTCCTTTCTGGGATTTTCTCCTTGCTCTCTAGCTCATTTTCCCAGTTCCTCTGGCAAAAGAGACTGGGGTCCTTGTGGAGTTTTATTGACCTGAGCCATCATCACAGTGTAGCTCCAGGTCTTGAGCACAAGCTTGGAGCAAAAGCCAAGAAAACAATGGGACCTCTTCTCCCAGTGCTGGTTAGAAAGACGAGGTTTCTTTTGGAGTTTTCACTGTTGCAGCCTGTGCCACCCAGCTCCATAACTGCAGGCTTCTCTCAGGGCAGGGCAAGAAATGGACAAAAATGGCAAGAAATGGACTGAGAAACTCACTCCTATGGTGGTTGTTTCTCCAAGGGTTTGCTCCTCTCCTTAGTCTATTGGCTTTTATTTACTTTTCAGAGTTCAAAGGTGGTTGCTTTTGCTATTCAGCAGATTAGCTGTAATCAGCAAAGAGACAAGTTGTATTGGCCTTACTCTATCTTGGTCAAAAACAGAGGCCCATGAAGTATTATTTTACAAAAAACATAGAAATATCCATAGAATCCTTTCCTAGGTACTTATTCAGACCAGTATGAAAAATCACCTAATGTAATGCCAAAAACAAACACATTCAAAGAATACCTTATAACAAGTTGGATAATTCTCAATTTCCTTATAAATATTTTTTTCTTTCTGAATAGAGAGTGCTGCCTCATCAAACCTAAAAGGAAACACAGATATGTAAAACAAGCACTTCTAAATAATCTATAGCAGAGGTCCCCTGTGAAATGTATTTGACATCATAGATTGTAGAGACACCAGGACAGGTATTGTTAGCAGCTGCCCTAGGACCCAGGTTTCCACATGCTCTGCTCATCTGGCTTGCCTTTCAAATGTCTGACTCTTCACTTTCAGACAGTACGCTGACAGAAAATGCAAAAGAACTCAAGGATGGGTTAGGTCAAACAGGGAGTTTTAAGCTTGGTAATGATTGTTCAATAATGAGTTTCTGTCAAACAAACTTCTTTGTGATACACAGTTGAGATGATCTTTGATTAAATCACCCAATATTTCTTTCCTCCAGACTGAAAGAACATCCAGACACCCCAGGGCACCCTGTGCCTTCACCCTACCGTGTCCCTCCGTCACATACTCTGCTGCTGCCTCAGTGGCCCTAGCGAGCTCTGAGGTGCCTAAGAGGGCAGCGTTGAGGGGAGGCAAGTTAAAGACCTAAACAAAATCCTTCCTGCATCTTCAATCTTCAACATTCATCTTTTCCACTGACTCTCATACATTCTTCTTTTCTTCTATTCTGTCCAATGACAGAATGAAGATAAAAGCAAGGAAAGGGGTCACCAAAAATTTCCCCTCAAACGCTCCAGGCCCTTATCCCTTTCTCACTCCCCCAGCCCTAATTCTATCAAATCCTAATTGAATCCTCCTTTCCCCAAAACTGTAGTATACTCCAAATACCAGGAATCCCTGAGTAGCACAACTTGAGACTGAGTGAAATGTATAGTCTTCAACCACTGCTCTCATCCCAATAAGAGTCCAAGGTTATGGGAGCAACTACCAGGGGTCTGGGCATTGGGATTACATACAACCAACTGCCAAAAGGGGCACTGGGATTCAAGGGGAGATAAGTGGTATTGTAACCCAAAGTAAAAATACAAAAATGTTATGCTCTATTTTTCTATATGTTATCTTTTATTTTTTTTTTTTTTTGAGATGGAGTCTCACACTTTTAACCAGGCTGCAGTGCAGCGATGCGATCTCAGCTCACTGCAACTTCTGCCCCCTGGGTTCAAGCAATTCTCCTGCCTCAGTGTCCCAAGTAGATAGGATTACAGGTGCATGCCACTTCACCCAGCTAATTTTTGTATTTTTAGTAGAGACAGGGTTTCGCCATGTTGGCCAGGCTGGTCTTGAACTCCTGACCTCAGGTGAGCCTCCCGCCTCAGCCTCCCAAAGTGCTGGGATTATAGGCGTAAGCCACCGCACCTGGCCTGTATGTTACCTTTTTAAAAATAGTTGCATGTATACACACAAACACCCCCCACATCACACACACAGTGGCTTGGCTTATGCTATTATGGCTATTTACATCATGAGTTAAACTGAATCTTTATGGGATGTACCCTGGCAACTTAGTACCTTATAACTCACTGAAGAAATGCATTCTGAATTTCCAAAGGTCAGCTTGATAAAAGTTTGGAATAAAGTCAATTTACAAGTTGGGTTTGCTAGCAGAATTCTAAGAGTATTCCCGATTCTTCCCTCTTGTAAACATTTCCCGTATAATCCCCCTTTTAAGGGTGGGTGTGACCCTAGAAATATGATGGGCCATCCTGTGATTAGTACACAAATCAGCTGACTTTGAGTGAATCACTGCCTATGTGGGCTTGACTTAATCAGGTGGGCCCTTCCTTTAGTTAGAGACTGGAAATCAGAGTGACATACTCCTGATGGCTGGAATTAGCAGCAAACTGCCATGCTGTGAATCACGAAGCAGAGCACATGGCCAGGAACTGAAGGAGAACTCAACAACTGAGAGCAGCTCCTGGCTAACAGGCAACAAGAAAACAGGAATCTCTGTCACACAGCTCCAAGGAAATCAATTCTGCCAACAATCAGTGAGCTTGGAAAAGGACCCAAGCCTCAGATGAGATCATAGTCCCCTCTGACACCTTGATTTCAGCCTGGTGAGACCCTAGCTCTGCTACCTAGCTACACTATATCCAGACTTCTGGCCTCATGAAACTGTGAACTCATCAGTGAGTATTGTTTTAAGCTGCTAAGTCTGGCAATTTGTTATGCAGAAATAAAAAATTAATTCAAGGCAGACTACAGCCTCATGTATATACATCATTTTTAATTGTGACCCTGAGCTTATCACAGACCCTGTTTTTATAAAATGAATTCAGAATATTCTGTGTTCATAGTGTCCAGATTATATTACATTCTAGTAGCAATCTCAGTGTTTTAAATTTTTCATATATTTAACTATAAAGGGTGCATTCTTTACATATAAACTGTTTATTTCCTTGACATAATAGCATTTCTATGTGCTAATATATAGCTACCTAACAAAAGAGCCAAGCACTTATATGAGTTGGTAGTCAAAAAAATTGACTGACTTTGCTAAAAGGCCATGAAATTAGCATATAAACCATCTATTTAAATGTATCCAGAAAAGTATTCGTTACTTATTATAATGAAACACAGATGATTTCAACTTTGCCATCGGGCAATACTTAATATTCCTAACAAAATGACAAGAATCTGGCTTTGCTGAAAACAGAATAAATTGTTTTTATCTTCCTATAACTCAAAAAAAGTTAAATCCAAATGAAACAAAATTGAAATCCCACAGAAGGAAATGGCAGGGAACTGTTACAGAATCTCATTCATCCCCAAGCTTTCAAAAGACAACTTCCTCGCCATGACTCAAACTCTTCCTCTGGCCCCAACTATTTCCTGAACTCCAAACCAACTGGCAACATTGGTAATGTTTTGAGGATGACGGTGGTCCTCTTCCCTAGTGGAGCTTTCTAAAGGAACATGCACAGGCAGCTAGAAAAACATTCCTCAGCTGACCTCTCCCAAGAAGATTCTGGCCTCTCTCCTTTCCTGTGCTACTCTCTCTACAACACAGCTTTAGTTGATCTATACACCTTGAGAAACAAAAGGAAATAAGATGTGGAAAACAAAAATACTTCATGGGAGCTAAGGCAGTGTAGTTCTCACACAGGGCTGTCCTTACCTTCTCCCCCTTCCTGCAACTTCACTTTCTCCACTTTCCATTGGGTCCTATAGTAAGGGGCTTAGCACTCTTAAAGTCACTGGGAACCTTGTGGGGGAGCATTAGGAGGTGAGAACAGATGAGAAAGAGGTAAAGTATGCTCAAACTTGCCTCCTGGCTGCCCTGAGAAGAATGAAGGACACTGTTTCCAAGACATGGGGCCCCTGCTCGCTAGTCAGAACCTCAGTATCACCTCACAGTTCAGCTATTCTGCCACAGCCATAGCACCATCACCAAGAACAGCTCTGCCACTGTAACAAATGCTTTCAAAAACTAAACTGAACCATTTGTAAGTTGGGAATTGTCAGAGTTAGCATTTCAGTAACTGATTTCTGGGAAGCAACAAGTAATAAGAAGAATAAAGGCAATGACCCAGGAATGATATATAAACTTTGCTTCATGATTAAAGTTCTAATTTAAAAACAAAATAAAATTTCTTTTCCAATTAGACCAACAACAACAAAAAAACTACTCAATGAAGGAAGGTCCTATAAACAAAGTAGTTTATCTAAGTGAGATTGTTTAACAGTTAATTCTAGATTAATTTATTCTCATGTTACTCTAGACAGGTTTAAATCATATTTCAGAATCTGCAGTCTTCATGAAGAAAAAATTTAATTCAGTCTCAGAAAGGACAGATTCATTGGTCATTTCTACTTTGATTCCTTGACACATAAAATGGATCTCGGGTCTTTTCTGTTAGTGGGAAGCTCTGGGTAAATTTCAATTAAGATATTTGCAGACTTACCATCTCCTAAAAATGTTTTAATGATAGAAATTATTTACTAAAAGTAAACTGAATAAAAGTAAAAAATAAAAAATAAAAGGAAAACCCAATAGGATTTTAGCTTTCCGAGGTTCAACTATTTGTGCCTCAGATCATGTTGAAAGGAAAACAAGGTAAATATTCTGTTAATGACACTATTTGTCAAGAACCTGTCAATTTTTATGGGTGAGTGTTTATGCATCTTTGTCATTTATCCTAATACTCTTATTTTTCCTTGAGAGAGATACTATAATCCAACCAAATAACAGATGAAGAAAATTGTTCCCTCTCATGCTGCTGAGCCAGGGTTGAACCAATAAAAGTACAATGCATGATAAATTTGGGCATTACCCTTTCAAAAAACAACGGATCTTTTAATATCTAATTCAGTGTGCCTACTGTCTAGTAAATGTTAATATTCTATTGGGTTGCCTGGTGTGTCTACAGCTTACACCAAAAAATTAACAAGCTATCCCCCAACTTACTTTCCAGTTCTAAATGTGGATTCAAAGTATAAACACATAGGAACAGTTCTTAAAGACATACCTACGTCCTCGTACTAGTAGTCTGGAGGCTTTTCCTAATAATTCAACTGCCTGTCGTAAGCGTTCCTCATTCTGAAGGAATCAAAGAAAAACAAGTGTTGGCTGTTTTAATGTTGAAATTTTTTTATCCCGTAATATTTATTTTGTAAAGAAGTAATAGCACTGGATCAAGGGCGGAACACGAAAGCTGCTAGTCCATTTTACTACTCTCTAGCAGAAAAGAAACAGCGTGCAACTGTGAGCAGGGAAAAGTTTTAAAAGTAGTCACTGCATTTATTTATTTTCCTATGTATTATTTATCTAAACATTCTAAATAATTAAAGAAAAAAACAACACTCAAACTTACTTCAAACACATTAGCTGTCTGTTGATATAACTGTACAGCCTTTTCTGGATCAACATTTTCTATAAGCCTGAATTAGACAAGAAAATGTGATTTACATGAGAAATGGAAAGCTTGTTTTTCAAAGACTTCATTAAAACAAAAAGACAAGACTTCTATGCAGAGACTGGTGCATCTCACACTCACTTTCCAGCTCGCTCCAAAGCCATGGCTGCGGTGTCTGGGGTGCCATTTTCTAGATACATCATGCTGGCTTTCTCAATTAGCTGAACAGCTTCTGGTAGTTTCTGCATCTCCTTTGGGCAAAGATACAGCACACATCAGCAAATGCATCAATTAAAGGAAAACAGAGTTAACAATCTGAAATGCAATTATTTTTTAAGCTCCAGAACACATGTGCAGGAACGTACAGGTTACACAGGTATACATGTGCCACGGTGGTTTGCTATATACCTATCAATCCATCATCGAGGTTTTAAGCCCCGCATGCATGAGGTATTTGTCCTAATGCTCTCCCTCCCTAGCTCCTCATCCCACGAAAGGTCCCAGTGTGTGATGTTCCCCTCCCTGTGTCCACGTGTTCCTATTCCACTCCCACTTCTCAGTGAGAACATGCAGTGTTTGGTTTTCGGTTCCTGTTTTAGTTTGCTGAGAAAGACAGCTTCCAGCTTAAGGACATGATCTCATTATTTTTTATGGCTGCATAGTATTCCATGGTGTATATGTACCACATTTTCTTCATTCAGTCTATCATTGATGGGCATTTGGGTTGGTTCCAAGTCTTTGCTATTGTAAATAGTGCTGCAATAAACGTATGCGTGCATGTGTCTTCATAGTAGAATGATATATGTTCCTTTGGGTATATCCCCAGTCATGGGATTGCTAGGTCAAATGGTATTTCTGGTTCTAGATCCTTGAGGAATCTCCACACTGTCTTCCACAATGGTTGAACTAATTTACATTACCACCAAAAGTATAAAAGCATTCCTATTTCTCCACAGCCTTGCCAACATCTATTGTTTCCTGACTTCTTAATCATCACCATTCTGACTGGCGTAAGATGGTATCTCGTTGTGGTTTTGATTTGCATTTCTCTAATGATCAGTGATGATGAGCTTTTTTTTCATATTTTTTGCCACATAAATGTCTTCTTTTTCTACAAGGAACTTAAATTTGTAAGAAAAAAACAACCCATCAAAAAGTGGGCATAGCATATGAAATGCAATTATTTTATTCCCAATTCATGAAAGTAAATGATTATACAAAACATTGTACAGCAATAAATATATTTAAGATGAAATGCTTTACATGATTACTCTTTCAATCAAGCTTCACTAAACCCAACCAAAAATATCCCAGGTAATTTCTACACAGAGTTCACCGTCACTTCATAGACCTTTAGGAAAACTATGAAAATAGAAAAAAACAAAAACCTTGCTCTTTACTGTTTTCTAAGCACTTCTTATTCTTTAAACATTTACTAAGTCCCTATTATATACAAGACCTATGCCAAGTATCACAAACTGGCAGCCCAATGACTCTATCTCACTTCCAAGTGTGTTTTGCTTGATCCATGCAGTATTTTTAAATCAGATACTTTCACAAAAGCTGTTTTATGGCTTTCTTCAAAATATATATATACATATATATATTTATACACACACACACACACACACATCAAAAGCTATGGCACCAGCAGGCTTGCATCCCCGTATGGCAACGAGCTGGGGCTGGACAGTATTGTCCCATCAGATGAGCAAGCACCTCCTGGCACTTCTCCCCGCTCTTCACTTCCAATTTCCCTCCATGTCCAGGCTGCCTCATTCATTTCAGCTATTCCCATATGCCCTGAGTTCATTTGAGTTTGTGACCCTCTTCCATGACTGATAAATTCTGTGTCTTTAATGTATAGGTCTCAGGATCATGCAGTCCTAATGTCTAACATCTCCAAATCAAACATTTTTAAAATAAACTAAAAAAAAAAATCATTTAAAAGCTAGTTATAAAGTTTACAGAACAACTTATTTAGTGTTGACTTGCTGTATCTTAAGGTAGGTTCCACATTGACATCTCATGGGTGGTTTACAAATCTGCCTATTCAGTCCCTTGCAAAGTTAACAAATTCATTAGGATATCCCTAACAAAACTGGTCTCATTTTCACCAACCCCAAAACATACTTTATTATTTGGCTATGGAAACTAACAAAAAAACCAGACTGAAAGATAATGTATGAAATAAGACTGCTATTATTCACTCAAGCAGAATGATACATTAATACATCTCAGTGAAAAAATAAAAACAGTACTTTGTTATAAAACCAAAGGTCAATGAAAGAATCTGAGTCTACAATATTTGCTGAAGGATATCTGAATGAACAGAGGAGGTAAACCTAACAATATCTCTCTCAGGCACTTTAGTCCTGAGGGTCAATTTGGCTTTTAAAGACTACAACTGAACCTGGAACAACAGGGATTTAAACTGTGCGGGACAAATTATATGCAGACTGTCTTGCTCCTGGGCTACCCCTGAGACAGTAAAACCAACCCCTCCTCTTCCTCCTCAGCCCACTCAAACGTGAAGATCATGATGAGGATGAAGAGCCTTCTGACGATCTACTTCCACTTAAACAGTAAATATATTTTCTCTTCCTTACGATTATCTTAATAATATTTCCTTTTCTCTAGGTTACTTTATTGTAAGACTACAGTATAAAACATATTCCATACAACATATGTATTAACTGACTGTTTATATTATTGGTAAGACTTCTAGTCAATAGTAGGTTAGTGGCTTACACCTATAATCCCAGCACTTTGGGAGGCTGAGGCAGAAGTATCACTTGAGCCCAGGGGTTTGAGACCAGCCTGGGCAACACAGCAAGATGCAGTCTCTATAAAAAAAAATTAAAAATTAGCAGGGCATGGTGGCATGTGCCTATACAGCTACTAAGGAGGCTGAGGTGGAAGGATATTTGCTTGAGTCCAGGAGGTTGAAGCTGCAGTAAGCCATGAATGTGCCACTGCACTCCAGCCTGGGCAACAGCGTAAGACCCTGTCTCAAAGAAACAAAAACAGCAGGCTATTAGCAAAGTTTTGGGGGAGTCAAAAGTTGGATGTAGATGTTCAACTGCACAGGGGGTTGGCATCCCAACCCTGGGGTGGTTCAAGGGTCAACTGTATTTCTTCCTCTAATTTATCTATCCACTAATTACATATATACTGTCAATCTACAACATAAAAGCATTTGGGAGGATAAAAATAACACAGGGATTATCCTTCATGAGTTTTACCCAGTAGATTAGACAGAGCAAAAAGTACATTAGAAGGCAGTATAAATGCCATCTAAGTCCTATATGTTGTTTAAAAATTAACGACTACATCTCCCTGCTTTTGCATAAAATCAAGTGAGGCTGTGAATAAGAGGTCCAACCACAATATTGATACTTCTCCATAAAAAATGATGAGCTGGCTACTTGAAAGTTATACCCTCTACCATAAATATACCTATTTTCAATGGCTGTGTGCCTGTGGAGCAAACAGGACATGAAATCATAGCAGTCATCAAGTGACAGAACCAAAGCTTGATCCAACAAGTTCCTGTGGCTTCCCTTGTGCATCTTTCTACAAAATGGCACTCCCCAAGTCTTGCTGGGGAATAAATGTGAAGGTCTGTATGACAAATTGATAGAAATTTTAGCCCACAGAATTAACTGTGGACCATGTAGCTCAAGGCTCCCATGCTCCCAAGACTATCCAAAGCCATTTAATTTAAATATAAGACAATGCCAGAAAGCATTTTCCTTCATATTTCCCTATCCATTAAGTCGATTTTCTTTCATTTAAAGTAGTGCCTTTCTAACACTCAAATTAAATAGATACTTGAGCAATAGAAATGATGCCTGAATAATAACTTTTGATGAAGATTCAAGTCTTAGTACAGTTGTTGCAATATAAACTGAAGTGACTGTGAGAATTAGAGTGTTTGAGGATTTCTCAACCAAGTGTATCCTAAAAACAGACACGAAGTACACTGAGACCGTAATAGCCACCTGGGAGCTTCCTAGTTCTTGGTGGAAAATGAGACAGAAGACGACCAGAGCAGATCCCTGGCTTCTTTGGCTGTAAGAGAAACTCTAGTTGCAAAGTTGCATCACCAAATATCAATTCAGTTGCATATTTGGCCAGAAAAGCTATATTTCAATGGATATATAACAGTTTTTCATAGGAAGAATCACAATTTCTTTCAACACTTTCCCATGATTAACAATTTAGGTAATTGCCATTTCTTCAAAAAAATCCTGATGCACAAATCTTTGCACGCTCTCTCCCTCTCCCTCTCTCTCTCTCTCTCTCTATATATATATATGACAGATTCACAAAATTGAAATTCCTGGGTCAAAGGCTATAAAATCTTTTAAATTAAGCATGTTAACAGCTATTACTAACATTCTTTAACCTTTCCAGTATTACTTATTGTTCTACAAGGAGCATGTGTTCACTGAAAAAAAACGAGTAAATTCACATTACAAAAGTCATAGAAGTTAAAAACAAAAACTTTACTAAGGTAAAAGATCTTAACAAAGCTTTATAATAAATACTTGAAAGTAGCTTTTACCATTTTAGAAAAAAAATTTTTTTAAAAAGAAGAATATTTTATTTCAACTGCCAGCTGGCATACTGTGAGAGTCAGTAGCGTATGTTCTGTCTCACCACACCGGGACATTAATTCCTAGCTTGCTTTTGGGTGCAGAAGTACAAACAGTGGCATACGTACATTAGTCGGAGAATGAATTAAAGTAGCAAAAACTTAAATCTGTGGTTGTCTCTGCTGCCAACTGTCATTCACACAGGTAAAAGTCTCTTCTTTCTATAACCCATGTATAATAATTTTTAAAATATTTATAACCATTCAGATGTCCTTCTCAAAAGCAGAGAAACTTCCCAAAGAGCTCTTTTTATAGCAGTCCACATCTATTCTGGTTATAAACCCTAGAACCTTAACGTTCCCAGTTCCCTCCAAAACATTTTCTCTTAAATTTCACTTTAACCTCCTTACCTTCAGACACATAGAATGTATTCTATGGGTCCAATTAACGTTACCATGGACAGAAAATCAACTTAGCACCTCTTGCCTTATAGTAAGGATGCTTTTCAACTTCAACATAATTCTATATTAACACCTTATAGTTAATTTATTTTACCTACACAATAATTGTGACACAACATTACTGACCTTCAACATCATTCCAGCTTGCTCATAAGCTCTGCAAAGAGAATATAATTTCTCTGATGAGATCTTAATGAAATAAGGGGTAGGAGAAACTTTCTGTTGAGGAACTACTGGTAAGGAAAGTGACTTCCATTAAAATGGGCTCATGAACAACATATCACTTCAGGCTTGTATTACCACACAATAAAATGTTTTACTCTTTTTATTTTCTTGGGGAATAATGGCTTAGAACATCAGACATTTGAGTTAAAGAGATTTTATTTTGCACATGCAAAATTAAGTAAGGCTCGGTAAAGTTAAATGACTTTCCATCTAACAAACCTAAATCTATAGGTTTTTTTGTTTGTTTTTTTGAGATGGAGTCTTGCTCTGTTGCCCAAGCTGGAGTGCAGTGTCATGAACTCAGTTCACTGCAACCTCCACCTTCCAGGTTCAAGCAATTCTCCTGTTTCAGCCTCCTCAGTAGCTGAGATTACTGGCACGTGCCACCACATCCGGCTATTTTTTCTATTTTTAGTAGAGACAGGTTTCGCCAAGTTGGCCAGGCTGGTCTCGAACTCCTGAACTCAAGTGATCCACTCACCTCAGCCCACAAATAACTACTCTCCACAAAGCAGGAGAAAGCTTCCTGCTTCATTTCCATAGGCACTATTAGCTAACAAACAGAGGAAAAAAGAGATTCTGACTTATTTTTTCATAGGCTAGTGAACAAAATGCTCCTAATAAAATATTATGCCAAATTTAATTTAAACTCTACATTTTAGAGTTAAGAGTGATTTAGTTTTTAAGCTTTAGGTAAAAATTGAAGCAAAGAGAAATGATTATTATTTAACTCAATATAAAATTTATAATTTGGGAAAAATTTACCAACCTACAGAAAAACAGCAACATTTAAAACACAATTTGCAAATACATGAAAACATGAGGAATACTTACTTGGCAGCATGAAAAAGACTGAATGGAAGTAATAAAGTCAAAGTTAAGGAAAAAAGAAAAAAATCAATAGTTTCTAGAGATCTACTATTTAAAGACAGTTAACTAAATCACTGACCCAGGTGGTTCCAAAAGACAAATCCTAAACCAGGTAAATAAGAAACAATTCAATGCCTGTTAATATAGTTTAAAACTATATAATTCCCCAAAACACAGACATAACACTGCACAGATATTAAACTATTTTTATTATGCAATTTACTGAAGTGCAAAGTTATTATGACTACATTTTGCAAGTAAGAGAAATATTTTTTATCAGTAAGTTTTCAAATACCTCTTATAATTCTTATTTCAAACACCTGAGGAAAATTGTATTTTTAAAAAATTGATACAGTAGTTTATGCATTTTCAATACCTGTGCTACTTCTTCATTCTTCAGCACATGTCTACAGATTTCTCTTACATCATCACAAGTAAAACCACAAACAACAGAAACTAAGTTCTCAAATGTAGCTCTGTGAACCAGTGTGGACATTATGATCAAACTTCACTATAAACGCTCCTTCAGAGTTTAAAAATACAGAATTTTTCTAATCATTTTCTAATTTTAAAACATTTTACATCACAGGTAGTAAAGCAAATTTATAGCAAGAGAAAACAGCTTGTCAAAATCATCTAATTGTTTAATTTCTTTTTAAAGGTTGAAAAAGATACGCCCTATTATTTTCATGGGCAACAGCTTCCCTCAGGCAGGCATCTTTTGCTTGCTCAAACTGTTTGGCATTTTTAAAAGCAACAGCTGAAAAAGAAAAAAAAAAACTGACTCTCTATTTCCATCATTGAAAACCTCAAATGATTCATTACTCAAATCTGCATTTTATATGAAGTATTACAAACATGCTTATTTCAAATACTTAGGAAGTTTCCAAAAACTATAAAATACTACTTTTTTCTAAAACTACTTCCTTACAACTTTTCCAATTATCAGTAACTTAGGAGTATTTTTAAGTTTTTCTCTTAATTGTTGACTACGGGCAACAAATCAGTTACTTCAATTCAAAATCAAGAAGTCTTTCTAACTCCAACACTCCCTAACACTCTCCAGTGACAGGTAGATTCTTTAGTCACAAAAGACAGCACCTTACTTCACTACTTTTACATTTAATAATAAAACAGAACTTTAGGTATAGGTCATTCAATTATGTAGAAACTGAAGGCCAATAAGCACATTAGTTTTTTATAATAAACCTTCCTTCGGAATCATCTTTAAATGTCTAACAATGTATTTTTTTAAAAAAATATCTTTTATACTGTTTACTGTCTATAAAAAAGGTATCTAACTGTTTAAACAGCTAAAGTATACTGCGAGCTGTTTTAAAAGTGTAATCATCAAAACAAAACGGGAATGCTTATAAAATATAATCTTAAAATTTTGGAAAACTTTTCAAGGGTGGCTTACAAAGAAGCAAAAAGCATAATGCTTTAAGAAAAGTGTTGTTTGTTAAAAACACTCTTAAAATTCTCTTTAATAAAATGTGAAAACCAAATACTGAACTATTCTCCTCCCTGCTTTTCTATCTGTTGCTTTTTAAAAAATTTATTCTGATTAAATATTTTCCATAAGCCCTTAAAGAAAATAAACAAAGGATGCTTCAATGGGAAAATCTGATCTAAAACATTTATTTTTGAATGTAGTTCATGTTCTCAGAGGGATATAAAACAAATCTGTGTTAAATTTCCCTCACAGCGGAAACTTGCAAATGTTATTCCCTTCTGTTACAGAAGCCTTTGCAGAAGTAGTCCATAAAATTTATACAAAGTTTGAACTTTCAATAATTTTAAAGTATGAGATATAAACAGTCTGCATGATGCAAAAAAACCAGAATTTACTCAGATTTAAATAAAAGTACTAAAGACTCATTTGCTGTTTATCCAAAAGCACTTGCCCTAGATGATCTCCATGCTAGGCTAACACATGTGATCAGGGTTATCACTGAAATAGAACTGAAAATGTGTTCAAGGTACTTCAAAATTTTGTTTACTTATACTCCAAATCATCACATATATGCTGAAAGCTATTATTCTGTAATTTAGAATGCTAAATTTTTAGTAAATTCCCTTTCTGTTGCATATTTTAGATTGTTTATATCTCACAGATAAAATGATTAAAATACATATATAGCTTAACACTTCATGAACAATGAACAGATACACTTAAAGTGAGGTTCATAAAAGATAAAAGTACCAAGCAAACATGATTTGCAGATCTGCTTAAGATGAGGATAAATTAACAAAAAAATTTAACAAACTCTTTATTCAACAGAAAGTATAACAGAGAAATATTGCAAAACTCATGGATACAGTACATAAATAACTGGAGTTGAATAATATGTAAGCAATGCTAAAAACCCACTGCTGTATATCACCAACGTTGCCCCATCCCTGCTGTCATAAACAACAGGTACCAAGATCTCTGACTCAGCTCTCAACACAACTGAAAATAACAAGAGGAAAAACACTCAAGGGCTTGCACAGTTGTTTTGTTTGTTTTTTTAACAATTAAAGCCTCGTAGAAAGCATATGAGTAAGTATTATGGGAAAAGAAGTGATCAGACTATTTTAAGATTACATACTGGAGCAACCGGACTATAGTCAAAAATACCTGCTTTTCCATATTCAGAAGCGGCACTGTCATAATCTGGCTTCCATTTTAAAAAACCAGTTTTCAGGCTAGAATGAAAAAAAAACACAGTTAACAGAAGTTACCAACTACATTTATAAGTCAGATCCCTGCTTGCAATGACCTTCTAGGTTAAAAAAAAAAAAAAAAAAAAAGGAGGAGCCATCAGGCACAAACTCTTTTGTGTTACCCTCCTCCATCCAAACTTACAAATACAACCTCACCTCTTTCTCTCCCACTGTCACAGGTATGTGGTTTTCCTCCTAAAGGTTCTCAATTCACAGTCCCCAGACTAGCAGCATCAGCACTGCCTGGGAACTTACTAAAAATGTAAATTACTGACACCATCCCAAGCCTACAGAACCTCTGAGGTTTAACAAGCCCAAAGGTGCATTAAAACTTAAGAACCTCTGAAGCACAGTAATGACAGCAGAGGGGGATTCACCAAACTGAAGCTTGATGAGAGGCTAGAGACATAAATGGACGTGTCTTAAGCAAATGTCAAGAGCACAGATGAGATCCCCTAGTGAGAATGCAGAGAGAGAACAGAAAGACTAATGAATACAATCACTCAGTGGAACGACAAAGGGAGTAGGCACAAAAGCCAACAGAAACTGCTTTCCAGGATCACTCCTGGCTTCTTGGATGCCAAATCAAACGCCAATTTTTTGAACTCTTATCTTACTTGCCTTTTCCTCAATATTTTATTTCTTTCTCTTACTTTAAAATAATTTCAGACTTGGTTTAAACTAATTCAGTAACTATCAAATTTGGGTGTGCGTTAAGAATTGCCCAAACCATCTTGAATTCTAAATTTCATTCAATTAGTGAAGGCCTGCTTGGACAGAACGCTGCTTGCTTCAAATCAATCAGGGGAGTATCTTAACTGAAACATGGGGAATCCAAATTAGCCCTCAGAAGTACAGCCTTCCTTTTGTGACAGCCATGTGTACTGCCAAAAGTTGTAGCCTTTTTTTTTTTTTTTTTTTTGTAATAGGGTCTCACTTGGTTGCCCAGGCTGGAGTGCAGTGGTGTGATCTCAGCTCACTGCAACCTCCGCTTCTCGGGTTCAAGTGATTCTTGTGCCTCAGCCTCCTCAGTGGCTGGGATTGGAGGTTTGTGCCACCACATTCACCTAATTTTTGTATTTTTAGTAGAGAAGATGTTTCACCATGTTGGCCACGCTGGTCTCGAACTCCTGGCCTCAAGTGATGCACCTGCCTAGGCCTCCCAAAGTGCTAGATTACTGGCATGAGCTACTCACTGCACCCAGCCAGCTATAGCTTTTAAGTAACATTTTTTGCCAATTAAATTTATTTAACATATTTAGCATCTAAAACTTCTTTTTGTATATAGTGTTACAAGATTCAAATTAGTACAAGCAATCAAGCTTACCATGAATTTCATTGCTCAGAAAAATAATACCCTTGAATTGCAGTGTGTTTACTCTTAATTCACAAAGTTGATGAAATATGCAAAATTCTAACCCTCCATTCCTATCCCAAAACAAACACTACATTCTGTATATTACCATAATTTTTAAAATCCCACTAAAAACCAGATACAATCATTCAGTCACCTAATGTTCTATACACGGAAAGACCCAGAGAGTTTAAAACTGGGCAAAACCATCCTGGTCACATGAACATCACTAATAAGGAAGAAAGACGTACAGCTAATTTAGGTTTAGTAGCTATACCTGTTAGTCCTTTTCACTCTTTTTCTCCAAAGAATCAATAAGGAAACTGACCAATTTCCACAGAAAAAAGGAAAACAGCGACATTACCATCTGCGTAGGGGGATCAATTTACAAAATTACTCAGCAATATTGAACTGCATCATCATTAGAAAACAGAGAAAAATGAAATATCTCCTAAGCTCCTGGTCCATTTTGTCTGCCACCCACTGAGTAATTGTCTAGCAGCATTTCAAACTAACACTTCAAGCCTGAACCCCACACCTCCCCACCCCACCTCCCTGCCCCAGACCTACTCACCAATCATGTCCATTAACCTATATCCCCTATCTTGGCTGAAGGCCTCTCGCGCTCCATCTCTCAAGTTAGAAACCTGAGTTAAGCCTTCATCTCTATATGCAGGCAGGTTATTAAAGCATGTCAACTCTATTAACAAATGTCACCCAATTCTACCCCTGCACTGTTACTTGAATTCAGGCCATCACCAACTCTTCCCTGAAGTCAATAACCCACTAACATGCCTGGCACTACCTTCATGGGAGAGTCACCTTTTCTCCTCTTCCATTCCTCACACCCTGAGCATATTACCTTTTCCCTGTTTTGTATCTCCACCATACCACAATGAATACTTCTATTCTAGCACTGAACATCTTATTTTTACTCCTCTGTTCACTTGTCCACCCACCTGTGAATTCTAAGCCCCTGAAGGGACCACTTTTGGTTACTCCAGTATCCTCAGTGGCTGGTACAGGTACACAGCGATAACTTTGTAAATGTTTATTGAATATGTCAAAATTCTCCCTCCAACCCTCTCCCCATAGTCCATTCTCTACATTGCTGCTGCCACATTTTTCTTTCCTTTTCTTTTTCTTTTTTTTTTTTTTGGAGACGGAGTCTCCTTCTGTCATACCAGGTTGGAGTGCGGTAAGTGGCACGATCTCCACACACTGCAACCTCTGCCTCACAGGTTAAGTGATTTTCCTGCCTCAGCCTCCGGAGCAGCTGGGATTACAGGCGCACACCACCACGGCAGGCTAATTGTTGTATTTTTAGTAGACACAGGGTTCCACCATGTTGGCCAGGCTGGTTTCGAATTTCTGACCTCAAGCGATCCACCCGCCTCGGCCTCCCAAAGTGCTGGGATTTCAGGCAAGAGCCACTACGCCCGGCCTGCTGCCACATTTCTTTCACCAACAACAAATCTAGCCGGGTCCACTGGTGAGATGCCTACAAGAGCCATCTGAGAAGCTGACCCTTCACACTTTGGCCCCAACTCTTCTTCACTCCAGTTTTTCCCCGGTCACTGTGACTACACTACAATTACTGTTCCCAGAGCACATTTTCAGGGCCGCGTATGATACATACTACAGATTGTGCACAGACTCTCTTTAGACACAGGATTTTTCCTCTGTCTAAAACATTCTGTATTTTTCAGGCCCTGCTCACAAATCATCTCTTCCTTAAATTTTCTCAGGCAGAATAAACTTCTCCCTCTATGTTACCTAGGCACAGTTCATATAGCTTTTTTGTGGTCCCTATTCCACACACTATTTATTCTTACTACAATTTTTACGTTTGCTCCCACTAGAAAGTCAGATTGTTGTGGAAACCTCCTGCACCAGGAGAGCCTCAGTGCCTCACACACTGACTGCCTCGAGTCATGTGATAGAAAGGGCTTGAGTTTTTCCACCGTTTGAAAACTGGCTCTGCCATCTTTCACCTGCGCACCCTGGGGCAAGTCGTTATGAGGCTTCTATGAGCCTCATTTCCTCTTACGAAAAATGAGAATCTCTATTTGTGTACTTATTGTGAAGATCTCAGCTTATGAAATTACGTATGTGAAGCATCCACCACAGAACACGGCGCCGACTTTCCATTAACCCTGTCAGATAAAAATGAGCTGGAGTAATGAAACGGTGCGGGGAGGGAGGGTGCCAAAATAACGAATTAAGGAGAATCAGTTCAGTCCCACGAATATTTGCTGGGTGCCTGTTACGTACTGTACCAGAGATGACAGAACATATACATCAAAGGACGAGGGAAGCACAGTCCCTGCCCATTGGAACAGTAAAATGCCAGATGACAAAGGTTCACAGCGGAGTTTTTGGGGTAAATCTATGGTCCTCTTCACACAAGGGGCTCTTCTAGGGCGGTGGTTCTCCACTGGGCGATGCTGTTCCGCAGAGGACATTTTTAGTTGCCACAAATGGAGAAGAGGTGCGACCGGCACGTAGCAGGTAGAAGCCAGGGATGCTGCTAACGAGCCTCGGATACAGAGACAGCCCCCAACACAAGAAGCCTTCAGGAGCTTAGCGCCCAGGTAGAGAAGCCTTCTTTGGAGACCAGCCCCAAAGCACAGCGACGGGTCCCCGCCCACACCGGCTCCGGGGAGCGGACTTCCGGCGGGGTGGACCCGCGGCGCTGCCCAAAGCGCTGGGGGCCTGACCCTGATCCCGACCTCGGAAGCGCAACCCCGGGAGTGCGACCCTGGGGACACTGAGCCCCAGCAGCCCCGCAGGCACCAGCGCGCCGGGCCCCCTCAGCCCCGTGCCCTCCCTCTCGCCCAGCCGGGTGCTAAGGCCGCGCCAGTGAAAGACGGACTTGGCGTCCACACCCAGGCCCACCCGGCGTCTCACTCACTATTTCTCTGCTTTGGCGAGGTGCTCCAGCCCTTCGTTTATCTTCTGAGCCGCCATCTCCACAGTCAGGTCTCTGACGTGGAGAAAGGGTGAAACTCCCTCTTCCTCGGGCGCCGAGAATCCACTCGAATAGGCGTGGGAACGCCGAGTAGGAAGCTGGTGCGGCGCAACAGCCGAGCGGCTACGGAGGGCCGAAGGGCTCAAGCCGCCGCGGCGAAGCGGCGCAGGGAGCCGGCCGGCGCGCCCTGTAAAGAGACATCACGCAGGCGCAGTGCGTCAAGGCTAGCCCCACCCAAGGCACCTGGCGCAGGCGCGGTGAGATACTGATGGGGCGTATTCTTTCGCTCAATGTTTACAGAGCACCTAATATGTCAGGCACTTTTCTAGACACGAGAAAATCAGCAGACAAAAACGCCTGCCCTCTTGAAGGCTTGCACCAGGAGTTTTTCATTAATGTGCAACTACTGTGGATCTTCTTTGTAGGGTTAATTGGCCTTATAACTTACTACACCTGAAGGTTCTCTGTGTCACAGCTAGAATAGTATTCATCTATCCATTCTACCTTTTGGGTATTAATCATATGTCAGTCAACAAACGAAACAGACTTGTAAGCCCTGACTACTGTCAAAAGATCCGCTCCCGGCCCAAATAATCGCTCTAATCGCTCTAATATTTCAAGCCATTATAAGTGCTGTAAATGGAAAGTTGAGGGACCTAAGGTCGCGTACAGTGGTCTGGTAGAAATAGTAACCAGTAATACAGTTGGCTCCATTCATAATTCATGGTGATTTCAATGTCCACATGGATGATTCCTGCAATGCCTGTACAGCCTCTCAGCTTCCACCTCCTGTGATCTTTCCCATACCAGCGAAGCCACACATTCTCGGGGTCACACCCTTGACCTTACTCATGATTGCATGCCCACCCTAGTGTCAGTTTCAAGCAGCCCACTGTACTTTTCCTTGCCATTCCAACTCATACCTCCCAGTGCCGGTAATTATTTACCTTCACCAAATTCCTCACCTTACCCTATCCCTCTGCTTTTACACGTCCCTCTTCTCCCAGCATAAATTCATGTCCCATATTTGAGTGCCTATACTCTCAAGTGGCTCCCTCTCCGTCCTTTCTTCCAGCCAGGAAAAACACCAACTTTCCATCTACTCTGGAACTGCTCTTAAGCAGGTGAATTTGGCTGGAAAAAAACAAATGAGCATCCTGAATTACTCATTTTAATGATCATAAACATCAAGATGACCTTTGGTGCTGCCGAGCATCTCTCCTACATTTCCATGGCCAAATCCCTCACTCACACAGTTGGAGAGCTGTTCACACCTTCCTCCTCAAAACTCCTACCCAATCTGTGCTTGCCCGCTAACTCTCACTTCTTGTTGAATAGAAAATAACAATTCAAAGAGTTCTTCCATTTGGCCTCACCACACAATCTATCAATCTACCTGCATCTATTTGCCAATCAATATTTTGCCTTTTCTCTGGTGACAATGGGTGAACTGGCCTCGGACTTTTTCTGTTCTATCCTCACTTTCTTATTTAGTACCCACACACAAGACCACTCTTCATTTGGTTGTCTAGCCTGGGCTTCCTTATAGGAAGGCAGAAGAATTTCAAGAGGGTGAGAGTGGACACTTTAGGCTTCATAAGGCCTGGACTCCCGCTACACATCACTTCTGCCACGTTTAATTGATCAAAACAAGTCATAAGGCAAGTTCATATTCAAGAGGTGGGAGATAGAGTAGTGTAAAATACCGTGACCATGACTTCCAATTCACCACAATTCTGGGATGACTGATTAAACATAAAAGGACTGTTACCAGTGGAAAGCCTTATGCTTTCAAGTGAATTTAGATTTATTAATCATACAATGCCATCACCTTCTGAAACCATCAAAAGTGCCCAGAAAGTTTTCTAAGGGATCTACACCAAAAGGCTATAGCCTCCTTCACATTCTCCCTTATTCATTCATTCATTATTGAATTATTATTCACTATAATTATTATTATTATATTATTCACATAACTATTATTATGCAGGCCCAGTCTGCATAAGACACGGGGCCTCCACACCTAGGACCCAATTGTTGAGCAAGAGCTATAATGCCTGCTCTCATGACATTCGTGATCTGTGAGAGGATACAATATTTAACTTAATTTAGTTTGGCATCAACAAAGAAAAATTTTAAAAAAAAGAAAGCCATGATAGTGATACAGCAGTTATTACGAAATAAGTTTTAGGCAGATAGTAAGGGTAAAGTTCTTGGTGGAAATTTTCCTGTTATAAGAAGCAACCCCTGAACCAACTCTTTTCTAACAGGAAATGCAGCTTGAGGGCCAGGCCAGCAGGCTTTGACATGCCAATGCCAGCCATTAGAAACTGGTTTCACTCAACCTGGAGATACCCGCCATCTTTTCCCAGTCGTCAGCTGTACCGAGTGTCATGGCCACCTCCAGATAACACCATGTGTTCAGAACAGCACGGTGACCCGCATTTGCATATTAAAGGGCTAAGGTGGGAAAGCCAGGTTTTTTGAGGGCTATGTAAATGGCACACCTGGTCAAACCCATCCCCTGGGCCCTATGCAAACCAGACACTACCTCCCCCAGCTTCCCCACGTAAGCAAGCACTTTCCTACCGCACACTGCGTTTTCTCTTTGTTCAAATCCTCCCCCTCTCTGTCTCTGTATGAGGGAGCTGTTTTCTTCTCCCTTCCTTCTTTCTCTCCTATTAAACTTTTTGTTTGTTAAAACCACTCCATGTGTTCATGTCATTAATCCTACTGGCATGAGACCAAGGACCCTGGTGGTCCTCCAGTCATCGGAGCTTTATCAATAGCCATTGGCGTTCAAGGGTTCTGTGTTTCAAAGGACCCTTAACCAAGGAAGCCATGGTAACCTGCACTGACAGTAAACAGAGTAAGAAGAGGGAGAACGGGCACAGTAAAGGTATAACACAAATTTCCCCACTTTCTTCCCCTGCCCTTCTCTTCCTACAATAAAACTGAGGCGGTAGTTGAGCAATGAGAATTTAAACTGAGAAGCCAGCTTGGAAGAGCTGAGGATGGAAAGCATGGACCAGCTGATGACAAAGACAAGTAGTTTTCCAAGCTAGATTCGTAACTCAGCCTTGGTGGCCCGTAAACGTAATTCTTGTTATCACAGCAGCTACCACCGGAACCTCAGCAAAAGTTGTCTTTGTGACTTCAACTTATCTCTTGCCTAAGCCCGTTTAGACACTTAATATCCTCCCTCACTCACCCGTCAGTGTACAAACTGGCTGGCTGCTGGCCCAAGGGACTCCATCGGAGCCAATCCTCTCCTCTAGCTCTAGAAACTCCTTTTCTTTATACTGCCTCAATAAAAATGTGCATTCCCAAGTGCTCTACTTGTTTTGGGTGTGACTAAAATGATTCACACCAAAGTGTGAATGAGGCTTAAAATAGAGCTTGCAAACCCTGCCTGAGAATCCTTTGAGCCTGGGTCCCCAGGTTCCTTGTCTCCACACAGACCTGCTTCCTTTCCCTAGCCTAGTCCGCTGCCACGAAGCAAAATCCTTGGACCTACCTCCCACAGCTGAATGTTCCAGTCAAATAAAAGGTCTGTCATTTCTCGGAGAGAGGGTTTGGTTGGTCAAATGAGCTCTATTTCAAATCAGGAATCATAAATGAGGAAGCATGAGAGATCCTATATCACTAAGTTTTGTTTGTGTAATTGCTAGTACCTTGGCAGTGTTACTTTACCCTTCCCTCTCCCCAAATAGACTGTTTTCTTATGCAAGAGATACACTTCTGAGACCTGGCCCAAGAGGTTAGCCATGAATCATAAAATTATTTCTCTGGGAAAATATACTCTGAATTATAAATAATAAATTTACAAAAAAACCTTTGGAACAAATTCTGCTATCATCTGGCAGTTCCCCTCATCAGAACAGAATTTTGGAAGATTGTTCTTGGCTTTTGTTCTGATAAAACTAATACAAGCCTTTATGATCTGTATTTTATTTTATTTATGTATTGATTTTTATTTATTATCTTTTTGAGACGGAGTCTCACTTTATCCCCCAGGCTGGGTGCAGTGGTGCGATCGCAGTTTTTTTTTTTTTCCGGTTAAGTATTAATGAATATATTGATTTTTAAAAATCACCACTGAATCTCTATGAGATCAAAATGGAGAACTCTTTCTCCAGATTCCTTTGTCCCATGCCTGATTAGCAGCTCCACGTGGACATCAAACGTCACACATAACCGGTCCAAATCTGAGCCCCTGACACCCCCACACCTGCTTTCCCTTCGGGCTCAGCCGCGTCTGTTCATGGCAGCTTCACCCTCTCCTTGCCCAAACACTTAGAGCCGTGCTCCACTGCGCCTTCCCTCACACACCACATGCAATCTATAGGAGATTCTGTTGATTTTGCCTCCAAAAAGTGTCCAGAGGCAACCGCATCTCCCTTCTGCCTGTCCACGGCCACCGCGTGGTCTGTGAGCGGCCGTCATCTGCACTTGCTGTCCGTGTTCAGAACCTAGCAGAGTGCCAGCGCCAGAGCAGAACCCAGTCAATTTTGGCTGCAAGTCCTGTGTCATTACGGAAGAAGAGGAAGAAGCATTTGGACACTCAGAAGGTGTTTTCTCTCAAGTCTGGCCGTGGCCCTTCTTCAAGGCAATTTCTTTTTTCTTTCTTTTTTAGAGACAGGGTCTCGCTCTGTCACCCAGGCTGGGGTGCAGTGGTGTGATTGTGGCCCACTGCAGCCTCAAACTCCTGGGCTCAAGCCATCCTCCTGCCTCAGCCTCCCAAGGAGCTGCGACCCTAGGTATGTGTCACCACACCTGGCTGCTTTTGTTATTTTTAGTAGAGGCAAGGCCTCACTGTGTTACCAGGCTGATCTCAGATTTCTGGGCTCAAGCAACCCTCTTGCCTAGGCCTCGCAAAGTGCTGGGATCACCAGTGCACGCCCCTGCACCCGGCCCTTTCCAGTGATTTCCTTGGCTTGTTATCTGCTTTTGTTTGCTGGGATTTCTCCACATTTCTCTCAATCTCTCCTGCTCTAACCTTTCACAGAATCATCATTTGAAATTTCTTTTCGTTTTCAATTGAATTTCAAAATCAGAGCGAGAGAGAGAATGTATGAAAAAGGAGAAAGAGAACGGGGCCACACCCACAGGTGCCAGCCCTTGAAGACCAGGCAGATTGACGTCCCCTAACCATAGCATAGCTTCCAGTGCAGCAGGGCCAGTTCTGGGGCTGGGGGAGAGAGGAGTGCCAAAGGTGCCTGGGGTGGGAGTGGAATTAGTAGCCTGGAGCTTGTCTGAACTCCCAGGCACCTGCTGGGAGCCGGCAGCTAAGACCTCCACTAAACCCTAGGGCCCCTGGTAGTCATTTGCCAGAAACTCTACAAAGTGCTTTAGAAACACTGTTGTTAACCTGTCTCACATATGAGGACACTGAGGCTCAGAGAAGCTAAGTAACTTTCCTAAGGTCACACAGCCTGTAAGTGGGAAGACGGGAACCCGAACCCAGACCCATCTGACTCCAAATCTACACTTGGCCCACTATAATGGACCGGAAAATGGTCCTTACTTTGCAATAGTTTAATAACCACTCACACAACACTGCTGCTTAGTTGTATGTACCCAATTATTGATTTTCAAGTGTTTTTATAGAAAAAAAGTCGGTTTACTACGTACCTGGCACTTTACACATACCTGCTTTGAAATTTTAATATTAATTGGAAAATGAGAGTTGGAAGTGTATTAGGCTCGACTGAAGTAAGCTGTCAAATGGCTGAGAAGGAGCCACCCCTGACAGATGTGCCAAGCGTATCATACTGAGAAGTCCCTCTTAGGCAGGCATCGGCTGGGGAGAGTCCCGGCGTTCCCTCCCCCTCCCGCGTAGCCTTGTGGTTCCCTTCAGCAAACACACGGTGGCGCTGCCTGCTCGTGCCTTTACAAGCTGTGCACCGTCCAAACAAAAGTAGTTCGTTTCCGCCTCTTGGGATTATAGTCAGATTCTGGCAACGTTTCGCAATCATAACTGAACTTTCCACATAAAAGCGATCTCTCACTGTTTTGTACACAAAGTGAGGCAGCGTTGTCTGAGTACAGTAATGTTGGAAAGAGATGAAGCATTGTAAATGTTTAACAACAGAACTCTGTTAAATCCACTCTAACAAACACAGCCGTTTTGATGAATATTATTTTTAAAGACAGAGAAAAACACCGAACTTCCTTTGCAAGTTATCTTTGAATAAAAGATAAAGCAAATGTACTGAATTGGCTTAGTGGAATCCCACCGTATATTTCATTAGACTACTTGCAGATAGCCTAGTGCCAACCTATATCCCATAGTTTTACAGCAATCATTTTCTTAGCAGGAGGATATATTCACGCAGTTACATTTTGTACAAATACAAAGTAGGCAAATGGAAAGAACACAGCATAAATTCCACATTCATGAATTACTCAATCACAAACTTCCTTAATGAATTTTTAAAGATAACACATCTTCCAAATTAAAAATTCCTCAAGAAGTGCACATTTTGAAGCCGTCGGGAATAAAGAGCTGTGGACTGGGTTTATGCTCTTCATTCTTTAGGCATTCATTCAACAAGTGTGTGTGGAGTGGCTTCTCTGTGCAGGCACTGTTCCAGGCTCTAGGAGACGGCCCTGGACGCAGCTGGCATTCTAGAGGAGGGCATATGGGTGGGGTTGCGGGGTCCAGTGGGAAACTGGCTAAGGCGGTGCAGACACAGTGCTAGAGGGGATCAACACTCGGGAAAACAAAGCAGGACGTGGGAATGGGACAGGGGTCTTGTGAGTGTGGGGCAGTTTTCCTCACCGGGCAGGTGACAATGAAATAAAGCTCTGAACGAGTGGTGGCCTGAGACCTAGGATAACCGGACAAAGAGGGTTGCTGATGCAGAAGAAGCAGCACATTTGTGAGACAGAGTGAGAGGGTGCCTGGCCCCGCATTCCAGGGGTGAGTGGGCAGGCAGCGAGGTTGCAGGGGCCAAGGGTGGCTCGGCTGGAAAAGCAACGCGTGACTCCCTTTGTCAAGACTGGATTAAAGTTATGCAATGGTTGCATTAAGTTTGAAAATCTTCAGGGACACATCTCTTGCAACGGCCCTCTACTTGTGTAATTAGAAATGAATAAATGTTGACGAGGAAGCTGTAAAGGCTCTAATGGTCTAGGACATTATATAAAGCTTACTAGAACATGAACTTCTCAAAGTGTGCTAGGATTGGAAAAGCAGCCACAGGACCCTTATTCTCCAGATTCCTGTGGAGCTGACGAGAAGGAATCACAGCACAATGGCGGGACACATGGCGATGGAGCCTGGAGCCATGTGCTAGCAGGTGCACAGCGGGGTCATGGCCATTGTTGTTCAGCGGGCCACCAGATCACAGATGAACACTGCGGCCATCCCACGTGCGGCCGCCCTCTCACTTCATTTTCTACCCCCACTGTGCGGAGCTCTCGGGCCACAGTTATGGCTGGAGGAGGCTGTGGATTCAGAAACGCCGTTGTGAATAAGGAAAGATTTAGCACTGCCCACAAATAAAAAGAGACCTTCCAGATTTAGAGAAAAGGAAAAAAGCAAACAAAACAAAACAAAAACCCTCTTTTCTCCAGCCCTCAACGTAATCAGAGATGAAAGAAGACAGTTTTAGCCTCGTAAATAAGAAAATAAACAAGCCCTTGAAATGGATGTTTTTTCTTTTAAATTTGGTTTTGCAAAGGGTTTTTCTTCCCTGAAAAACAAAATACTAAAATAGTAAGTTGTGTTTTCATTTATAAATCCTTCTCAAGAGGAAATCTAATAATAACAAGAGGGTTCCATTGGATTCCAGCTTATTTCATAATGTAAATATATGTCTATCCTCTGGGGAAAGAAACCTTTTCCAAGCCAGGTATTTCTCATTTAAATTTGTGATTTCATTCACTTGCATTTTTCCCTCTTCCTTTACCTTGAACAACCTCTCAAACTGAAGAGCAGTGTTCAATTCTACAGCTTATTGGATGGGACCTCTTCATTCAGTGATGCAAAGTTTAAAAAGAATGTTGACAATGACTTGTTATGTTTTGTTCTACATCCAAGCAGAAGAGTAGCTTGTGGCTCAAAAACTCTTATCTTAGAAGACCAAGTGTCCACATTTTAAGAGAGTGGGGCTGTATACTAGAAAGAGAAATGGATTAGAGTCAGTCATGCTTTCAGACCTCAGCTGTGTTTCTTACATGATTTGAAGACATATATTATCAGGCTTCTTTAAGCTTCAGTTTCTTCTGTAAAATAGGAAGAATAATAATGCA
Source organism: Plecturocebus donacophilus (assembly GCA_004027715.1). Lineage (NCBI taxonomy): Eukaryota > Metazoa > Chordata > Mammalia > Primates > Pitheciidae > Plecturocebus > Plecturocebus donacophilus. The sequence goes on from PVKP010007140.1 coordinate 67,536, forward strand.
GTGGATTAAAAATGGCAGCCAAATCTCTCATTCTCCTCCCATTGAGAGGTGGACTCTGTCCCCTCCTCTTGAATGCAGGTGGGTTTTGTGGCTGCTTTGACCAAAAGAACAAGGATGTGATGCTGTGCTAGTCTAGGGCCCAGTCTTCAAGGTACAGGCAGTTCCCACTTCCAAAACATGAAATTGCTCTTGGCACCCTGAGCAGTGCAGCTCCCTTGAGGCTGCCATGATGTAAGGAAGCCCAAGCCACCCTGGTAGAGGTCCATGAGCGGAGAGGGCAATGCCCAACTGCCCCGCCTCCCCCAGCCGCAGCCATTAAAGCCCGGGGAGCTTCCAACTGTGAAGCCCAGTGGAGCTCCTCTGACTGCGCCCTGTGCAAATTCCCCATCCACACCACCAGGAGAGACAATAATACTGTTTTAATCCACTGAACTTTGGGATGGCTTGTTAAGCAGCAATAGATAAACATAACTAAATGCCTGTGTTGTGGAGCTACTGTCAGTTTTACAAATAACACCCCCAAGGCACCTACCCAGAATGGACACATAGGGAACAGTCAGTAAATAGCAGCCATCATTCCATATCGTTGTTCTCATCTTCCTACAAGAGCATTTATTAGAAATATGATCAGAGAATCCTTTCTGAGCCCACAGAAGGCATTGAAATCCCTCGCAGCTGACTTGCTTGGGAGTACACAGGCTTCGGGATGGCAAATCCTTCCTAGCCCAAGCCAGTCAGGTGCAGGAGAGCCACTAAACCCTGCCACCGCCAGCACCGCCACTACACGTGTCCCCTCAGTAAACGAGACGTGCCGCCCCTGCATTCCAGGGACATCACTGCTCCACATTGTTCTTGTATTTTTTCCTTTCCTGCAAATCTCCCTGATTACCTGAACTCAGTAGGCAACTAAACACAATTGGGTTTACAGAAGGCACGGTGACCTAAGAGATCTTTGAACTAGCTGTTGACGTCCAGGCTGCACGGAGGAGTTGAGAGCCTCTCAAGCACTTATGGTCCCCTTGCCCTCAAGTGACCTTCTCTTTGGGGCACATGTATTTAGGGGACACTTCTAATGATGACTATACATCTTGGGACTGTTGAGACATTGGTAATATTAGGAAATAAAGTATTTTCAATGAAGCGAACTTGAGGATTCAGAATCCCAAGATTCCTTAACCTCTCCCGCCCAGGTCCACTGCTCCCCGTCCTGGCTGCCATCAATGCCTTCCTTCGCCTGGCCTGCTGGTCAACCTGCTCGTACTGATTAGTCATTCTGCCACCAAGCTGGCCTCTGTTCAGTGCATCCTCTCCTCTGCAGCACAGTCTTCTTACAGCACCAATATCACAGTGCGGTCACATACCTCTTTGTTTTAGCCCTTCTTTACTAGTAGAAGAAAAATTTACCAACTGGAGGAGGCTGGGTTCCCAACCCCTGTGTGCTCTGACTGATGGCTCAGGGGCTGACTCTTTGGGAGGAGTAAGAGACAAAAGCCAGAATGACACAGCCCATAGATGATGGAAGCAGCCAAGGCCAGCTTGGAGGGCAGGGGAGGACCTTCTGCTTAAGGATTTCTTCTATTTCTTACAGTCCACCTCTGAATCTCAACTGGGACTCTCAAGATCAGTCCAAGTTATCAGGACCAGGACAAATAACTTGGGATGAGGTGCTTTTTTCCATCAGTTCTTTGGAACTGTTTGGGTAAAAAAAATAAAAGAGAGATAAAGCTAAAAGCAAAATGTTAGAAAGCAAAATGAGGGAGGGAAAAGACTTTCAGCCAAAACTCCCATGTTCCCCAGCCAAGCTGGGACCAGGCGCTCAGCTCTTGCGCTGCTGTTTCAGGTTGTCTCTGTCCAGTATGGAGAACAGCTTAGGAGCCGTCGAAACCTGCCGGAGTTCCATTTAGAAGCCAAGTGCCCACTTTCCCGCTGTGCCCCGCGTTGTTTTCCTGTTGGCAGTTTCTCCTGTCTCACTCCTGCAGCTCAGGTTTTCAGTTCCTCCTTCTCATTCCCGTCTCCCGCATCCCCACAGGAGGCTTCCTGGCCAGGTTTCAGTTGCTGATCTGGAGTGCAGGCCCCAGCTCACTGCTACTCTCCCTCCAGCCTGTTGCCTTTGGAAGGGCACTCTCTACATGGCTTCTTGTTGTCCTGGGTTGGCATTCTGCCACCTGTCCCATATGGCTCTCAAAACAGAACCACAAGTGAGCTGATGACTTCCTCCCAGTGGGCTATGTAAAAACCACACAAATAGCCACACAGACACATGGGACCATGATTAGGATGTAGCATTTGCAGACAATTCCAGAAAGTTTCTACCTTAACAATGACTTGCTTTAACTTCCTCTATTTCTGAGCTTCATTGATAATCCTACAGATGAACAGAGAAAGGTCCTCCTCCCACGGTGTAGGCTGAGGACAAAACAGCAATGCACCCGAACACGTCTGTCTCCAACCTATCCCCAAGCTTCCATTTCAGTCATTCTTTTTTTTTTTTTTTTGAGATGGAGTCTCGCTCTGTCACCCAGGCTGGAGTGCAGTGGTGCAATCTCAGCTCACTGAAACCTCCACCTCCTGGGTTCAAGCCATTCTCCTGCCTCAACTCCTGAGTAGCTGGGACTACAAGCACCCGCCACCACGCCCAACACCCAGCTAATTTTTGTATTTTTTTTAGTAGAGACAGGGTTTCACCATGTTGGTCAAGCTGGTCTTGAACTCCTGACCTTACGAACTGCCCACCTCGGCCTGCCAAAGTGCTGGGATTACAGATGTGAGCCACCATACCCAGCCTCATTCTTTAAGCTGTGACCTTTACCATGTAGAACTTGAAATTTATGTTGACTTTTAAGTCCAAGATGGAACCTACAATTTCGATAAGGGTTGACTAGCAGATGATTTCCAGTTGAGACTTCAGCATATATCTTTCATATTCAAATCAACCTTCTTACTGAATAATAATTTTCTACATCTTGTTTATTAAAAATATAAAATTATGAAAACAGCAGAACTTAGCAACTTTAACCTGTCCTTTATCCATGTTTCAAGACTCTTGGGTTGTCATGAGAAGGTGTTATCGTGAACGTGCCTCTGCACCCCCTCTCTGGACTGGCTTCCCTATCAGGTGGGCCATGTTCAGCTCCCAGAGACCAGTTTAAGGCCCTGGCCAGCCTGAGTGAGTTTCCAGGAGTGAGGCGGGTGCAGGGTATCTGTCTGTCCCTTTTTTTTTTTTTTTTTTTTTTTTGAGAAGAAGTCTCACACTGTCACTGGGGCTGGAGTGCAATGGCGTGATCTCAGCTCACTGCAGCCTCCGCCTCCCAGGTTCAAGTGATTCTCCTGCCTCAGCCTCCCAAGTCAGTGGGATTACAGGCACTCACCACCATGCCTGGCTAATTTTTTCTATTTTTAGTAGAGATAGGTTTCATCACGTTGGCCAAGCTGGTCTCGAACGTCTGACCTCGTGATCCACCCACCTCAGCCTCCCAAAGTGCTGGGATTACAGGTGTGAGCCACTGCACCCGGCCCTGTCTGTCTTTTGATTCTCACAGTACCAAGAGCACGGATGGCCTTATTGTTCAGCCATTGAACAGGAAAGACATAAATCTTCCCACTTGTTGCTGGGACGATCTGCGTGTAATTTTCCCAGAGAGATTCTTTTTTTCTGCATCCTACGTAAAGAATTCTCTTTCTGATTCTTAGGTAAGCATTCGACTTTTTTGCACAGAGTGTCATTCACCATGAACTTTGCTCCTGACAATAGTATTAAACAGGGAATTAACGTAACATTTATATTAGGACAAAAGTCTACATGTTTTATATATAATATTTTTAGTTGATTCACAAGAATTTGTGAAGCTGCAGTTCTGCTCATTTTACTCCCAGAGGTATGATGAAATCTGTTTACTCTCTGTTCACATTTTGTAATATTCTGAAATTTTGAATTCTGTGTAGAGCAGTTTTTAATGAAGCAGGCTGTAAGGCTGGTAGGGGACCCAGCTGCCACATGTGGTGTTTGCTTGCTCATCAGAACACGTTTTGCCAAAAATGTTCCACGTGCAGGGCTCTGAGATGTGCCAAGGGCACAAGCAGGGACAAGTCAGGGACAGTCCTTTCCCTCGAGGAGCTCACTTTCACAGCAGGAGACAGATAGTAAATCACATTTTTAGAAATTATAAATATGGAAAGTGCTGCCAAGGAGACTAAAGCCCCCCACTCCAAGGCGTGAGGTGTGGGGTGCGTTAGGGAGGGCTGGACATGAGCGACATTCCAACAGCTCAGAGAAAGCTGGGGGCTTTCTCTTTCTTTCTTCCTTTTCCCTTCCTCCCTCTCTCCCTCCCTCCCTCTCTCCCTCGCTTCCTTCCTTCCTTCCTTCTTTCTTTCCTTTTTGTTTGAGACAGAGTTTTGCTCTGTCACTCAGGCTGGAGTGCAGTGGCATAATCACAGCTCACTGCAGCCTCAACCTCTTGGGCTCAATGGATCCTCCCACCTCAGCCTCCCACACAGCTGGGACCACAGGAGTACGCCACCATGCCTGGCTAATTTTTAATTTTTTCGGTAGAGTCAGGGTCTCACTATGTTGTCCAAGCTGGCCTCAAACTCCTGGGCTCAAGTAATGCTCCTGCCTCAGCTTCCCAATGTGCTGGGATTACAGGTGTGAGTCACAGCACATAGCCAGGGACGATAGTCTAAGGAAAGACTCAGCAGTGGAGAATGAGCCCCCAAGAGCCTGGGGCCTGGTGCCTGAGAATGCCACTTGCAGTTAAGGGGTGAAGGTGTGGATGCCCATCTAAGAGCAGTTAGCACAGTGCTTTCTGCAAACAGGGCACTCACTGGAGTGTCTAGCAACTGAATCACTGATGCTTCCTTGGCACATTACAGGATGTATCCCGAGCCTGAAGGTTGGGGGAACAGGTTGAGGATTGATGACATAAGATTTGAGAGGAAAGATATGTTTGAGTAACTCCAGTATTTTTCACATTTGGAGGTTCAAAATTTTAAAAAAAGGATATTTGGGGTTGACTCTTGCATTGTAAGCAATTCCAGGGAATGGTCAAATGCTTCTTAAAACAACAATTATTAGAAAAGGAAAGAAAGAAGCAGTACTCATCTGGCTGTGGCTTGATTGCTTCCAGTAAGGAAATCAGCCTCAGCCAGGCTGGCAGGGCGCTGAGGAGCAATGGGGGACGCTCCTCCCGCCCATTCATGGGGCCGCACATCTCCTTCGGTGGCGAGCAGGCTGTGACCCGGCAAGGAAGGAGCCCCCATGAAGCCCTGATGCCAGTGTGTAGGGCAAATAAGACCCAGAGGGTGTACCTGCCCCACCCACACACAACACACACAGAGAGACACAACCCTCACCTCCCCCATACACACATGGAGTCCCATGGGGACACACAGACACACTCATATACCACACAGGCACACATATCACACAAGCACACATATACTCAGACACAGAGACACACAGACACTCACACACAAATACAGACACAGATTCTTCCACACGCATACACACACACCTGTCTTAGGAAGAGCAGGGATTTATTTCCCAGAGGAGATGCCACCCTGGATTGAGGACATTAAGAAATCCCTGTGCCAGAGGATAGGAAGAAGAGAACAGAGAGAAGTCAGGAGAGAGCGCAGCATCAGTGGGCTTGCATCTGGAAGGCTGTCCCTTCCCGAGCAGCACAAGGGGATGATCCACAACCGAAGCAAATAATAATTCTTAGCCTTATATTGCCAATGCTGAGATCCTCCAGACTGGGCAAAGCCATGCCATCGGGATCGCTGTCTTTGGTCAGGAGTAGACTGGCAGGGCAGGAGGGACCCTGGAAAAATTGACTCCCCACTCCCAGCCATTGTGTGAGAGAGCTGGCATGAAGGTGAGAGACACAGCAATGATTAAGTTCAGCGGAGAGACAGACCCGTGAGGCTGCACATGGGGACCCTCTAAGGATGATGATGGTCATGGCCACCCCTCCCCCAACAAGATTCTATCCAAGAACATCCTTGGATACATTTTGTAAAGCAAGAATCCTTCCACATGGAGGTTACACAATAAGTGGTATTGCTGTGAAAAGGGAGAGCAATTCAGAGTTTTAAACTTGGATAGGTTTAACAAAAACCATCACATCAAATATTCGGCAGAGCATGTTCTGCGCGCAGGCTGCATCCTCTGGGCATTTACTGACACCTAATAAGGGCATTCCTTAATTATGTGAAAGCTCTGGAAACAGACAATTAAGCCTCTTTGATAGGAATGAGATCTCCAGTTTATGACTTGAGTAACTAGGAGATTTGCTCCATCAATCTGCCTTTCATTAGCACGTAATAACATCTCACTTTTATGGGAATTTCCTTCAGTTAATTTTCTTAATTAGATTTAGCTGAAGGATGAAAGTCAACTCTCGCTATACAAAGCTCTGGTAAGGAAGACCACTGTGTTTAATGCAGTAATTCAAACATAAAAGCCACATACATCAAAGATACACACAAATAAGAGAATTATGTTTCCTAAAGATCCTTGGAGCAGTGAAGGCTAACTTCAGATGGGCCCAGGGTTGCAAATTTAACTGAAAATGTCCATGCTTGAATAGAATGTGGGGTAGACCAGGGTATGTAGCACTAGTATCCTTAATCCATACTCTAAAGGATACACCAGTGTCGGTATTCCTACTGGAACGAGGGTATCATGCTGAGCAATAAACAAGTGAATTCCTCTGTGTTAGATAAATTTCCCACAAATGAGAAATCTCTTCCTGCTGTCAGAAACAATTGTGGCTTTTCCTGAGCAATTCACTTGTTCAAGTCATATGAAATTTTAAGCCACATTACCACTTTAGCATCTAGAAAGGCTGACATTAAATATGGCTCACCTACAGCAGCTAGGGTTTAAGATTTGACAGCACATTATAAGTATTCCAAGGCCACATCTGGATTGTTCTTATTTTCATAGCCCTGCATTCTGGTCATCCAGATGCACTCAGCTATTTTTATATTCTATTTGGCCCTGATGAATTGTAGGTATTTCTGTAAGCTGCCTTGAATCATTTTTGGAATAAAGTAGGATATAAATAAGTAAATAAAGAAACGCTGATTGCAGATTAAAGAACTCAAACAATTTAACCATACATATAAATGAATGCAATAAGATCAAAGCCAAGAATATAGATCAACCATTCAAAAGCATAAACAATAAAGCACTAATTAAAATTTAAGTTGATAGCTCACTCCTCTGCTCTAAATACAACCACTTGCTGTCAAACCAAGGTGATGTTCCCCACTTTATCTTTCCCTGAAAAAGTGTCCAGCTCTCGAAGCTTCTTGGCCCCTCATGGAAATGAAACTCAGAGGACCTGGCTTCAACAGCTCCCTTGACATGCACTAATGTCTTGCCCTGCAGACTGATCTGGTTCTTCCATTGCAATTAAGTATCTTCTATGAGCTTTGATAACCACTGAATCTGTCAAAAGTAAAATATTTCAGCAAGGATCTACATGCAGTATCTGCTAATTTGTGAATTACATATGATGCATGCCTCAGATGCCAGAGACAGAGGTGAAGTTAACATTGCACTGGAATAGCTTCCAGATAGACGCAACAAGTACATGTAAATTATTTATTTGCAAAAAACTTTCAATCTTTGCAAGTTCTTATGCTAATGGCTTATCAAATCTTTGCATTTCTACATCATGTAACATAAAAGAGATAACTCTGACTTCCAAATCTTTGAAGACATCAATTCTAAAATGAATGTAAGTCTTATTTAAAAAACATTTATCTATTCCACCAGAATTGGTCCAGGATAGGGGAAATAGTGGTACTAATATTATTTTCATTGATTCATCTACATCTATTTTATTCAGCATTTTTATAGAAATGTTAATTCTTCAAACTGAAGCTTGACAAATGGAGCAAGAATGGGGCAGTGACTTAAGGTAGTGATGTCCAAGTGGTATCAGGACAGAAATTACAAGTCTTCCATAATGGAATGAGATTTGGAGAACTGAGTAATGTCTCTGGAAGTGTCCAAGCTGACACTGGAAATTCTCTATCAGTTACAGCACTGAGGGGATCACAGCATTGTGTGTGGAGTAGAACTAGATCGTTTCCAAGGTTTCTTTGAGTGTAAAGTTTGTTGCAACATATTTGCTGTTCTTAAATAGTGGATGGGCTTAGCCTCATTGATCAATTTACTTAATGGTGGCCATGTAAAAATTCGTGAAAAACTACCAAAATGGATGTTTGAATTGAGAATAATTGATTTAAGTCATGCCATCTAGGATTAGCTAACCTACTATCTATCTTAGTCTGATCTGTTTTGCTACACAGAAATGCCTGAGACTGGGTAATTTCTAAAGAAAAAAGGTTTATTTGGCTCATCAGTCTGCTGGATGGAAGACTGAGCATCTGGTGAGGTCCTCAGGCTGCTTCCACTCACGGTGGAATGTGAAGGTCCCCTCTGCTGGCACGTGCAGAGATCACACAGTGAGAGAGGAAGCAAGAGAGGTGGGGGAGGTGCCAGGCTCTTTTTAACAACTAGCTGTCATGGGTACTAACAGAGCCAGGGATCCTCTCCCGTGGCCCAGACATCTCCTATTAGGCCCCACCTCTAACACTGGGGATCCAATCTCCACGTGAGATTTGGTAACATCCAAGCCATAGCACCTTCACATTCCAGTGTGTCTTTGCACGACTCCCAGGAAAAAAGCAATTAGGTCATGTAATTAGCATGAAGACCAATGCTAGGACTTCATATGCCTTACAGGAACAAAGGGAATAACTATTTTTATACTGGTTGTTATGAGACGTTGGTATGTGTAGCAACGTTTTGCATGAGAGTTGCTTCTATTATACCATAGTGCTTGGTAATAAAGTTTTAGAACCAGAGCTTGTGGGGCAAGATTGTAAAGTTACAGATACCCCACATGTGCCAAAAATAACCTGACAATTATAAAGAACCAAGTTCCCATTCCTGAAAGTTGTTCTGGAGTTTTTTCTGAGAGATGGAACACAGTAAAACAGTATTGGTATCCAGCTTCCTGTTTGTAAAAATTATTACTTTATAAAAACAGATTATAAAGTATATTAGAAAAGAGAAAGGCTTGAGTATTTAAAACAGAGTCAATAAATACAAAGATTTTATTTTGAGGTAATCAAGGATTTTTTAAATTATGGAGTAGGCCATACTTCAGTGCCTACTATAAAAATATATTTTAAAATTTTTGTTTAAAGATTTGGCAAGGCCTTGGGCTTTCAACACAGGAAAGATTTTGCATCAGAGATATTTTCTGGGATCAGCAAAACTTGTGTTATTAAATACAAAACAGGAATAACAATTCTAGACAAGTTTAGGTTAAAACATTATTTGGTGACTTAAAATAGAAAAGGGAACTCCAAAACTAACTCCCTCCACTAAGGCAATGATTACACAAGCAAGAGTTGTTACAATTAGCTTTTTCATATCTCTGGAATTTAATTTAAAAACTTACAACAACAACAAGAAGAATGGTTAAAGAATAACGAAGCTGCTGAAATTTGTGAAGAGATTGTGGTAGCATTTCAATATATCTGCCCCTGATCCTCTGTTCCAGAGTATGGCAGTAGTCATGAATATAGGAGCTGTGTTCATGGCTTGCTTGCTGGTGCTAGATAGAGCAGTGTGGGCTTGTTCTTGGAGAACTGTATAGATGGACATTGATCTGCCTGGTGGCTCCCTGAGGGATTGGCCCGTGGGGATAAACTTTGTTTTGCCCACCATAGAGTTTTTTCAGTCCTGAGCGGCTTTCCAGGCAGTGTTTGTCAAATGCATAGGGTAAATATACCTAAAGTGTAGGCAGCAGACAAGCCAAAAAAATCTGGGGAGGAAGAAGTTGGGGAAAGAGATACACAGGGGAACAAGGTCTTTGAAAAGTTTCTGTGTATACTGAGGAAACTAGAAGGTTTTACTCATGCCCAAGACCAGAACTATGTTCACAAAAGACCTGAGAGGATCCTAAGCTTTTAACTCTGGCTGACCTTTATGTTCTGTGCAAGCAGGAAGTTAGAGCTAAGGCAGAGTTGTAAGCAGCCTTGTTAAACATGGACTGAGTTTCCTTCACAGTAGCCAGTCTGAAAACCTAGGAAAGTTTTTTGGGGGGCAGGGCAGGGTTGTTTTTTTTTTGTTTGTTTGTTTGTTTTTTTGCTCTAGGCACTTAGGGAAATCTCTATCTAACAGCTAAGCTAACAGAATAGAGACTTCAATGACCATGTGAAACAAAGAATGCAGTCTTTACAAAAATAGTTTGGAAAACGTCACTTAATAAATTACTTCAACCCATAATAGACAGCAACAATAAACCCTGGGCAGGGGGAACTATCTGATTTTCAGAATTGTTACATAATATTTGATATGTAGGATCTGACTTGCCAAGATGGCCGCATAGGAGCAGCTCAGGATTGCAGCTCCCAGTGAAAGTGCAGAGGGTGAGTGGACGCCGCATTTCCAGACGGATTTTTATTACCCCCAGACCAGGAGATCCCCAGGCTGAGCAGCCCCACGGGTCGCCAGTGCGGCTGTTTCGGCCGGCGCGGCTGCTTTGCCGGCGCCCCGGCGCGGCGGTTCTCCACACAAAATACATTGGTCTGTGTGCCCTTTTAACTGGCGAGTGGAGCTACGGGAAGGCGGATTAAAAAGGGGACTGAATCAGGGAGGCAGCCCAGGAGATTCCCAGGCAGAAAAGCGCTACGAATCTCAGCGCCGCTGTTTCAGCCTGCGCAGTGTGTCCCCGCAGGGGAAATCACACAGATCCCGGCGCCTTTTCAACAGGCGACTGGAACACCTGGGAGTCGACAATTCAACTAAAAAAAGGCTCTGAGACAGCGAGCCAGGTGATCAGGCTCAGCTAAAACAGCAATTGGAAGCGCTCTTGGTTAAGAGTTTCGCAGCGGGCACAGCTGAACCCGGGACAGTCCAGTTCTGTGGGGGAGGGGCGTCCGCCATTACGGGCACTCCACCACTACAGAGGTAGTCCGCCATTGCGGAGGCAGCCTGCCGTTGCCGAGGCGACCCGCCATTACGGAGGCGGGCCACTATTGCCGAGGCAGATCTAATTACACCCATATAAACAGGACTGCAGGGAAGTTCACACGGCAGCTGGGCGGAGCCCACAGCAGCTCAGCAAAGCCTCTGCAGGCAGACAGGGACTGAGCTGCCTCCTTGCTGGGCAGGGCAGCCCTGAAAAGAAAACAAAAGGCAGCAGCACAC